>CDFA01026056.1:1404-21852 GCA_000826305.1 Acanthamoeba healyi | reverse complement strand
CCCCCTTGCTCGCTGTGATCTTGATTTCGTTTCTATTTCCGCGTAGCGCCACCGAACGCTTGCGCGTGCAAGAAACGCACTTGCGGCGCGATGATGACGTGGCACAAAAAAATCATTATTTTTTTATTCATAACTAAAATCAAAAGATGGAGCAGAGGAGGAAGGTGACGCTGTTCACGGGCCAGTGGCAGGACGTGCCGTTCGAGGAGCTGTGCAGGCGCGCAGCGGTGATGGGATTCGACGGGCTGGAGGTGGCTGGCGGGGGCGACCACCTGGACGTGCGCCGAGCGGCCGAGGACCCGGCCTACGCCACCGCTCGGCGCGACCTCGCCGCCTCGCACGGGCTCCAAATCGTTGCCATCTCCAACCACCTCGTTGGTGCGTGTGCGTGTGCGTGCATGTGTGCGTGTGCGTGCGTGTGGTCTGGACGGTCACTCACGCTGCACGCACGAGCGCGTTGTACGCACACATAGGACAGGCCGTGTGCGATCGAATCGACGAGCGCCATCGAGCCATCGTGCCGGCGCACGTCTGGGGCGACGGCGAGCCCGAGGGCGTGAGGCAGCGCGCCGCCGAGGAGATGAAGCTCACCGCGCGCGCTGCGGTCAACCTCGGCGTCTCCGTGGTGACCGGCTTCACCGGCTCGAGCATCTGGCACCTCGTCTACAGCTTCCCGCCCGTACCGCCCGCATGGATCGATCAAGGTGAGCGTGCGCACCACGCCTTGTGGTGTGTGTGTTGTGTTGCGTGCGTCTCTTCACGCACACTCACGTGTTGGTTGTGCCAGGGTACGAGGACTTTGCCAAGCGTTGGTGGCCCATCCTCGATGCGTTTGATGAGCACGGAGTCGACTTTGCTCTAGAGGTTCATCCCACAGGTACGTGCGCCGTCCTCGTCGTCGCTCACCCGCTGCGTTGTGTAGGCTGGCGCGGCAGTGTCTCACCTCACATCATCCATTCATCGTGCATGGCTTCTAGAGATCGCCTTTGACGTGGCCAGCGCCGAGCGAGCGCTGTCTGCCATCGACCGCCACCCGCGGTTCTGCTTCAACTTTGATCCGAGTCACTTTGTCTATCAGAACGTCGACTACGTGCTCTTCATCAGGTGTCTCCGCGCCCGCCAGCATGCTCAGCAGCGTTCGCTCATTGCCACGATCACACCGTGCTCGCTCGCTCACTGACGCCGATACAGGAAGTTTGGAGATCGCATCAGGAACGTACACATGAAGGATTGCTACGTGTCGCCCACGCCCACCGAGGTAGGCACCTACGGCGGCCACGTCGCATTCGGCGACTACAGACGAAGGTGAGCGCACATGCAGACACGCGTTTTTGGTTCCTATGTGCGCGCACAACAGAGTGGTGCCTTTGCGGTGAAGCTCTCGCATTTCCTCTGACCTGGCGGCGTCCGTGCAGCTGGAACTTCCGCAGCCTGGGCCGAGGCAGCGTCAAGTTCGAAGAGATCATCAGGTCAGTTATGCTCTGGCGCTCTAGCACGCACACACACACACACACACGCACACGCACAATGTGACCCTTCCCCTCACAGGGCTCTGAACGAGACGGGCTACGCCGGCGCTCTCTCGGTGGAGTGGGAGGACAGCGGGATGGACCGTGAGCACGGTGCCGCCGAATCGTGCCGATTCGTCAAGCAGCTCGACTTCAAGCCCAGCGCCATCGCCTTTGACGCGGCGTTCAGTGTAGGCAAGCAGCAAGGCAGAGACACCAAACCACACTGACCGCCAGCAAGCGAGGGAATGCCCTGCACAGCTTGGGAGCCGGGAGGCCTAAGTGTTGTTGGCATGCCGCACAGGGCCTCGGACCTAAAAATCCACGCTGCTCACGCACACGAACACGCACACGCGCTTGTTGACGCTTCGGTTGTGCGCTAATTGATTCGAATGCATAGACGGCCTTCTACCAGCTTCTGGTGTAGCTTATGGTCATTCTGATCTACCATGCCAGGATCAGTCCAGTTGACTCCGGCCAGCACGATCCGACACTTACGACGTAAGTGCCGCACACTGCCATTGGCCAAGTTTTTATTTATATAATGTGGCCCGAAAAAAATTGACGCAGCAACATACTATGTTGGGAAATGACGTTAATGTTGTCTAGGGGCAGCCGTTGGCTCGTGCCCACTGGAGAAGTGCACGGTGGCCTCCCTGGGCGGCATTGAGGGCGGTCTCCTCATTCCAGGGACAGCCGTTGGCGCGGGCCCACTTGAGGACGTCGAGATGGCCTCCCTTGGCCGCGTAGGCGCACGTCCTCCAGTCCCATGGACAGCCGTTGGTGTGAATCCACTGGAGCAGCTCGAGGTGTCCTCCTCCAGCGGCTTCTGCGCACGTCCACTCGCCCCACGAACAGCTGTTGGCGCGGACCCACTTGAGGACGTCGAGGTGGCCCTCCTTGGCCGCCAGGTAGCTTCCCACCGAGTCCCAGTAGGAATGGCCGTTGTCGTACGCCCACTTGAGGACGGCGAGGTGGCCCGCCTCGGCCGCTATGGTGCATAGCTTCAACTCGGGCGGGCAGCCGCTGGCGTAGGCCCATTCGATCACGGACAGGCGTCCCTTGCGGGCCAGCTGGGCGATGAAGTCCGACGGCAAAGGTTTGTTTCCGCCGTCGCTGGTGGTGTTGGTGTTGGTGGCGAGGGCGCGGTAGGCAAGGTCCCACTGGTGGCACACGAAACGACACACGGGCAGGGAGAGCTGTTCCACGTGGCTCAGGGTCATCACTAGCAGCTCCATCGGTAGCTCGTTCATCGTTCCTCCTCTTCTTCTTCTTCCAGTAGACTGCCTGTGGTGTGGCAGGTGGCTGAGCTGTTGGGTGCTTGAATGTTGTGTAATATTGTGGCCAAGCAGTTGCACTTCTGGTTGGTGTGCTGTGATTGGCCAGTTTTTTATCGGGCATATGTCGACAGGATTTGATGACATCAGCAGGACGTCAGCAAGTTTTCTTTTTTCGATTTTCAAAATCCAAAATTGCAGTTCGATGGATTGTATGAGGGGCGAGGGGAGGCTTGGGGAAGGGCGGCTGGGACGCCCTGACCACCAAGACGATGATGACGATGCGAAGCTGCGGCAGATCTGCGAGATGCTGTCGCTGATGGACGAGCAGCAGCGCCAGGAGGCGTCCGATGTGAGGCAGCTCGCCGCAGCCGTGGCCGACATCGGACGCCTCATCCCCGTCCCCGCAGCAGCAGCGATGCCAGCCTCGTCCACGACGCCCCCTCTTAATGATCATCCACTCCTCTCGTCGTCTCCACCAGATCTCACTCGAGCGAGTTCAGGTTTGGACCAGAGCTTTCATCTTTGTTGTTTTTGGTCTCTCACTCTCATCTCTCGCCAGCGAGTCCTCCGGACGCGACCCGGCCGGAGGACGGCGCTGATGCCGGCGGGACCAAGGGAGCGTCTCCATCGTCGCCGTCGTTGTCCTCCTCGCCACCAGCGTCGACGGCGTCAGTGGCAGAGGCGCCAGCGCCGACGGCGGCGGCCGAGCAGCCCACGAAGAAGTATGGCTTCGACGCGGTGTTTGCAGAGAGCAGGAAGAAGTGCGAGCGGCGGCAGAGGATCCGGGCACACAACCGCCAGCTGCGGTCTGCGGCCCACAACGACAATGACAACAACGACGACCACGATGGAGTCGCCGCTGCTGTCGCCGATGGCGAACTTGCGTCCAAGGCGAGTGCGCGACCAGTGAAGGAGGAAAAGGAAGAGAAGGAGGAGCGTCCCGATGTGCCACCATCGCCCAAGGGAGGAGAGGAAGACGGTAGCAGGGCAGTTCAGCACAACAGGGCGACGCCACCGACGTTGGCCGACGAAGCGCACCATCGCGATCTCAAGGACCAACAGCACCAGCACTTGATCACACGACTCGAGGCGCAGCTCAACTGGGGCAAAGAACGCGGCGTCATCGGATCTCCGAGCGGGGTCGTGGGCAACATGTCGCCCACGCCCTCCTCCTCGGCGTCGTCATCTGCGTCCTCATCAGTCTCCAACTCGGCAGCCAACACTGCCACTTGGCTGCCAGAGCTCCCGCACGGCGGGCCCGGCGATGCGGGGCCAAGCCATGCGGCGGGAGCCGTTGCCGCGCCCACACCATCGATGGTGACTGTGGTAGACAGCGAGCGGTTACACAGCATCGAGGATGCGATCAAGGAGCTGAGCGTGCGACTGGCCGCCTTTGCCCAGCGAGAGGCACAGGCGGCGCCTCCGCCACCTCCGCTCGACGTACCGCCACCAGTCTCGCGAGAGTCACGGTCGCCAGTGACCGAGGAGATCGAGCGCAAGCTGGCAAAGGTAAGACGTCACTTATCGGTTCTTGTGTGTCGTGTGTCGTCTGTGTGAGCGCGCCACAGCGGCAGCGTGTTGCTAACACAAGGCGTGTGTTTGTGTGCAGGTGGAGGCACAGTCGGCCGAAGCGCTGGCGCTGCTGCACATGCAAGCAGAGGCTGCAAAGGCAGCATCAGTTGCATCTGTCAGAGCGGACGCCACTCCGCAGAGCAAGGACAAAACAAAGAAGGACAAGAGCCGGAAAGCGCGAGCAGCAGAAGGAAGAGAGGACGAGAGAATGGTCATCATGCCAACAACAAGCAATCAGGACCCCTACTTGGCCGAGATCCGCGAGCTGCGGCATGACGTCGTAGCCATCAAGGTACTGCTGTCGCTTGTGTGATCGCGTGCGACGTGTGGTTGCTGAAGTCTTTTGTGGATTGGGCGGGACGAGCAGGAGCGGCTGCGCGCGTCGAGCACCAGGCCGGTGAGGCGATACTACGCCGACGTGGAGCCTGATGAGACCGGCGGACACGCCCACTACTACCTCACGGCCGCCCTGCTTGCCGTCGTGGTCGTTCTCCTCCGCGTCGTCCTGTTTGGCGCCCACTGACGCCATACCTGCACTCTGTGTGCCCTCCACATTCCTGGCCGTCTCGGATCGATCAGACCACTCCCCCAGCCGCGCTGTCGCTCTGTGCTGTACCCTTGCATTCGTACAGACCTCAACCGGACGACACGCTCTGATCGGCCTGCGGTGAATGGCCAGCGGAAAAAAAGAAGAAAAAACACATTTTTGATTTGATTTGATTTGTTTTGTTGTTCATTTATTTAGTTTTTAGTTATCAAGAAAGGAAGCGGCAAGAGAGAAAGAGAGCTCAATGCAGAGAAGAGGAGGCAAGGGCAAGCCGGCCAGCAGCAGGTTCGTGTCGAGTGAAGAAAGGAAAAAAGAAAGATATCCATTTAATTTAATTATGATCAATTTAATGATGATGACTACGATTAGAGGCTGATGTGTTGCCCCTCTTTTTATGTAATGCCTGCAGCAAGGCGGCCACGCTGGTGTCCGTCAGCGAAGGCGAATATCGCGGCTTCATGCGGGTCACGGCAGGCGACGATCTCGGCGTACGATCTCTTTTCTCTCGCGCTGCAACATCTGCAGATCGCGACGTGTGAGCTCTCGACGCGGAGCCCCTGCTGTGCATGGCCACTCACACGACACACACACATACAGCAACTGAGCAGCAGCGAGTTCCAGCTGGCGTTCAAGAAGCTGAGCAAGCGGGACTCGGTGACGAAGCTCAAGGGTTTGCAGGAGCTCAAGGCCCTGTTCGAGGACATCGCGGGCAAGGGCGAGGACGTGGACGCGGTCATCCAGGCGTGGGTCTACTCGTTCCTCCGCCTGGCGTCGGACGACGATCCCAAGGTGCGCGTGGCCCTGTGCAACACCTTTGCCGGCCTCGTGCAGGCCGTCAAGAAGAAGCTCGCCGCCCAGCTCAAGCGCATCATGGTGCGTATTCGCCTTGCCTCGCTCGCCCTCCATTCCCTCATGCTGGCCACCGCAGTCGCTGAGACGTTCTAACGGAATGGGCTGCTTGTCTGTTGTCTTATGTGTTGCATCGATTGCAGGGAACGTGGCTGTGCCTGCAGTTCGATCAGTCGAACGAGGTGGCCAACGCCGCCAAGAAGGCGTTCCAGGTTGACCCTCCGCACACCTCCGATCTGTGTTCCTGTGCAGCTGTAGTCATCCGTGTGCCGTCTTGGTCGCAAGTTTGTACTGACGCGCGCTCTCTCTATCCCTCGGCAAAACAGGTGGCCTTCCCGGCCAAGAAGCACAGCGAGGCCCTGCTGTTTTGCAAGGCAGAGGTTCTGGATCACTTTGAGGCCAACTTTGCTCAGACTCCCCAGACGCTCGGTATGCAATCAATCCTGGTTCTCTCTGCGATGTTATAGTTGAAACTCACGCGAGCAACACTACACACATACACACACACACACACACACACACACACACAAACGTTGTCATCCTCGCAGCCAACGAGAATGCCAAAGAGAAGGCCGAAGACCGATACTCCAACCTCATATTCTCCTCCATGCTTGGATTCCGCTACTTCCTGGGTACGTCCCCACTCGGCTCACAGAGCATCCTCACAAGCTTGAGCGTGTTGTGTACTGTGTGCGTGTGCTGACATCACTGTGCGCGCGCGTGAGCGTGTTCACCCGCGTTCAGAGACGATCCCAGAAGCCGAGAACCAGGCGCTGGCTGAGAGCCGATACAATGACCTACTGAACAAGAAGTTTTGGAACTTTTTGAAGGACAAGAAGCACCTCCTCATCCGGCGAGCCGCCTATCAGCTGCTCGCTACGATCAGCCACAAGGCTCGACGTACGTCGCCTGCCTCTTATGCGTGTGCGTGCCTGCATGTGCGTGCGCTCTTGAGCTAAACCGGTCTGAAATCTGCGCGTTCATGATCTACAGCCTACGTGGAAGCCAACATCTCCTGGCTCACCCCGATCGTGGTCGGTCTGCTCAACGATACGGAGAGCAGCAACCAGGCGCACATGTGGGAGGCTCTCCTCACCTTTTTCAAATGTACGCTCCCACCCAGTTGGCTGCACTGTCCTGTGTGCAAACTGTCACGAGAGGGCCTACGCACTTTCTCTCTCTCTCGATTGTAGACTATCCCGATGCCTGGAACCACATCAACGCGCGTAAGCAGGTGCTGGGTCCCTTGTGGGTCATCCTCCGGAATGGCACCAGCGGCTCGGCCGCCGTCACCTACCCCTCTCTGCTGCCCCTGATCAGGTGCGTGCTCTCTCGTCGCCAACAACCTGCGCGCGTGTGCTGTCCGTGTGCGATTGTTGCTTTGCTGCTGACCGGTACGGGCCCACCTGCAGTTTGATCCCGAAGGAGGTGATCGGCGAGGGGACCGGCTTTCACAAGGAGTTCTTTGCCAACCTGTGGAAGGGACTCTCCAGCGAGAACTTCTCCGACTCCTCCGCCACACGGCTCATCACGGCCTACATGGAGTGCCTCCTTTACTTCATCTCCCTCGACCTGTACGTGTTCGCCTTTGCCCTCTTCCCTTCTCAGCGCTCTCACTCACTGGTGGATCCATGCGACAGCCGAAACGAGGACCGGACTGAAAGCGAGGAGGCGGAAATCGCTCAGTATCTGGTGGCCAACCAACTCTTTGATGCCACGCACTACTACCTCACCACAGACAAGGTACGCACTTCATACTTCAATCACGGCACTCGCTCGGTTCTGCCTGAGCTGACGACGAGCGGACATTTGCCTCTCTTCAGCCGCCCTCGGCACTCGCCAAGGCTATCAGCAATCTCGTCGGCAAGCTCGTGGCAAAGAACGCCGAAGGTATCACACTCTCGTTTGTTTGTTTGATGTAACCGGCTCAGCGAGCCTCACACGCGTCACGACGTCCTTCTCAACCTGCCCTCGTTACTGGCACACACACTCAGATGTGGTGAAGACCTACTTCACCAAGCTCGGCGATGACGCCAAGGCAGTGTTCGGCGAGAGCAAGGATGACCTGCCGCTCGCCACCTACTGCAGCCGATTCTCCGAACTGCTGTCGTCTCTGGCCGCCCTCTTCACTTCGGTAGGAGCCACAAGCGCAAGCGCAAGCGCGCGCTCTCTCTCTCTCTCTCTCTCCTTTTGATTCTGTCTCCTTGCGACACGCACGCATGCAGTTCGCGCAACTCACCTTTCATCGGTGCCACAGGAAACCACGTCTGTGTCAGCTCTCGAGCAGGTGCTGCGAGAGGTTGTCGCTACGGCGCTCCCGCGAGCCAAGGAAGAATCGAACGAAACTGCGTGGGTGCAGATGTTGGCCGAGCTCTCCGGTTCGTTCCCTGCGCTTGTGTTCGGCTCTGCGTCATCATCCGAGGCGTCAGCCTTCTTTGCCGACGCGCTCCTGCCGTGGGTCACCTCCTGGGTGTCTTCCGAGGCGCGCGACGCCGCGTTCACGCCGGTCCTCTTCGAGCTCGTCCACCACTACCTCCAGCACATTGCAACCGCCGACGACAATGCCCTGCTGCACGGTAAGTGGGAGTCACTCGTCCGCGAGGTGATCTCCACCGGCAAGCCGCACCTCCTTTTGCTCCTCCTCCAGAAGGCGTGCTGCGACGTGGCCAACGAGAAGTGGGCCACCACCCAGCTCGATGAGCACGCCACGCATCTCTTCAACGCGCTCCAGGCCGGAGCCACGGGCGACAGCGAACTGGCCCTCCTCCGCTTCCTCATCGCTGGCAAGGACAGCCGGGCCTCTCCTCTGCTGTCGGCCTCGTGTTTGACCCAAATCATCGATTCTGTGTCTGCCAGCTTGAACGGCTTCCTCGGTGGCCACTCGCTCGCGGCTGCCGGACTGGAGGCCAGTGAGACCGACGAGCAGGAACTGGCGTCGCTCAAGGACGTTCTGGCTCTGGTTCGGTCGTTGGCGTCCTCGCGCCTGCCTGCCGGACTTCAGCCCGCACGCGCCTCGCTGCTCGGCAACACGGTCTTCCGATTCCATTTGCTAGTCCAGCTCTCGCCACCTGCCGCTGCTGCCGCCTTCACCGACCTCAACTCGACCGCGTCGTCCTCGCTGTCTGCCTACGCCACCTCGTGCCTTGGCGAGGAGAGCCCCGAGACGGCCGCCAACTTCCGCGCATTCCTTATCTCTTCGCTGCACGACGCCGTTCTCCACGTCGCGCCCACCTCGATTGCTGGTAACATCTGCTGTGCTGTGAGCACTCTCCTTCACGCTGTAACTAATTTTGACATGTATGTGGCGATAGCTGCGAGCGACATCGCGGTCCAGATCACCAAGTGGACTGCGGCGGCAGGTGATGAGGAAGAGAAGGGCACGTCCGCAGCCACGGCGTTGCTCTTTGACCGAGCCGAATGGGAGAAGGCTCGCGATGCCGTGCCCTCGGTCATCGATGGCCGCGACACCTCATCGCTCTTCCTCCGCACTACCGGTGCCGTCACCGGCAAGGGCGAAGAGACCAACGACGCTGCGGCTGAGTCCTACGCGTCCATGGCGCTCTTCGCCACGGAGCTCCTTCAGCTACTGTCTGCGGGCTCTGCCGAGCCTCAGGCGTGGCTGATCTCGGCCCTCCTCCAGTCCTATTCCCTCTCTGGCGTCTCGCTTTTGTCTGTCGATGAAAGCGAGGACCTTGGCCCGGTCATTCCCAAGTCCCTGCTCTCAGGCTTTGCGTCTAGCTCGGCCGAGCACGAGGAGGACGAGGAGGAGAAGCACAGGTAATGTTCAGCGCTTTGCCATGTCTTTGCTCCAGTACTGAACTATCTTCTCTATCTCTCTCTCGTTCTTCCCTCTCAGCAACGATGTGTGGAGCTTGCTGGCAAGGCAGGCACCTCGTGGCGTGGCTCTGTTGGCCAAGTTCGTTGGTGACCGTGCCAAGACCGACTCGGCCGAGGCAAACGCGTTCACACATGACCTGCTTCAGCAGCTCATCGACGAGGCGCAGCAGCGAGGCGGCCTCAGTGCCTTGTCTCTGGCCTTTGTGCTGCGTCTCCTCGTCACGCACGCGGGTCTCTCCTCTGAGGCGCTCGCTAGCGTGGTCGTGCCCATGCTCCCTCTCTCCTTCAACTCCAGCGGTACTCGTATGCCCGCACTGAATGCGCGCACGTGACTGCACGTGACTCACTTCTCCACGCCTGCGTGTACAGATGACCACTTCTATGGAAGGCTTGCTACGGTGGAGGCCAGCGTTCCAGCCATCGCCAGTGCGACCGCGGATGAGGTAACACAGGCCCGCGAGGTCGCAGCGGCAACCTTTGCCTCGCTCAAGGAGGCCCAGACGACCAGCGAGGAGGACGCTCGTCGCGCGCTCTTTTCCATGGCCGCCCTCGCTGCCTTCTATTGGCCTCAGTCGGCCCCGCAGTCCGCAGAGGTATCTATCGCCACAGTCCGTTGTCGCGCTCGCCGAACGTATCAGCTGATCGTGTGTCCATACGCATGTCCAGTTGGCCGCGCACATGTCCACGTTGGCTGGACTCTTCCCCAAGGGTCGCTGGCCCAATGCTGCCGCCCTCCCGGCCGCACTGTCGCGCGGCCTGCGCACGACAGCTCTCCGCCTGTCGTTCGCCATTGTGACCAAGAGCGGCGTCGCGCTCGACCGAGCGTCGTGGGACTTTGTGCTCAATCTCATCAAGAGGTGAGCTATAGCAACAGTGGATACGCCCGCTCCAACTCACACAGCAGCAAGCTAACATGCCGTCGTGGCGTTTCCCTCTTTATCTCTGCAGTGGACTGGTGGACACTAAGGCCAAGGCCAAGGGGTCGTCGATTCCCGATGTGTCCGACGCAACTGAGGCCTTGCGCCTGCTGTGGGCCGTTGTGCGCGCCTTCCAGGCGCTGTCAGCGAGCGAGCAGAGCCTGCCCGTCCCACAGGAGAAGTACCACAGTTTCCTCTCCAAGCTTCTGCCACAGATTTACGAAGTCTTCATTGCTGGTACGCCGTCCGTCTCTTGTGACTATCTGTGAGCCTCGATCACTAACACCACACACAACAGTGGGCCAGAGGCTTTCGAAGATGATGGAGCGGGACAATCCGCTTTCGGTGCTGTTGGAGAAGGTGGTGCGCAGCATGCCTTCCTCGCTGCTGTGCAAGCACATCAGCGGACGCGAAAGCGACGAGTCGGTCCATGCCCTCCTGTCCTGTCCCGACTGGCGTCTGCAGAAGACGGCCTACCGTCTCCTCCTGCACAAGCTCATGGCCATCGCCGCCGTGCCCGACGAAGGTAATGCCCTCACATCGTGCTGGCGTGTGCGGCGTTGTCGGTGTGTCGTTCGTGCTCGGTTGGGCGTGTTGTCTTTGTCGTGCGCGCTCTGACTCGTTGCTGAACGTCAATTGACAGATGAGGGCAAGGACAAGGAATCCGAGTCTGTCGAAGAGGGCAAGGAAGTGAAGGCGCCGCTGCCCCCGGCGCTTCAAGAGCAGATCGAGCGTCCATCGGAGGACTTCCACGGCCTGCTGGGCTACCTCCTGGGCTGGTCGCTCGTGCTCGATCACTGCAGCCTGCGATCACCCGAGTTCCGCGCACGGCTGGGCTCCTACCTGCGTCGCTCGTCCTTTTCGCTGCAAATGTTCATGCGCGTGCTCTGCCAGCACCTCGACCTGCAGCACCCTCACACGCCGGCCTCTCTCCCACTCCCTCAGTCCTTTAAGATTGCCGGTACGTTACCGTACTTGATGATTTGCGTGTGAGTGTGCAATGTCTAGTGATGCTGACTTAATGTGTGGCCCTTTAGACATGGCGTCAACGAGCGACGAGTGGATTGGCGCCTATGCCGCGCATCTGTACCTGCGTTTGCTGCAGGCCTTCCCCGCCCTCGTTCGCCTGTGGTGGACCGACGACTGCGATCGGCAGACGGCTGCGCTCATGGAGAAGTACACCATGACGCTGATGAGCCCCATTCTCATCGAGAACGAGTTGGCTGGTATCGCCAACTACAAGTCCGAGGCTGGCAACTTCCAAGTCAAGGCTAGCAAGGTGACGCGGGAGGTCACGGCCACCTACGAGAAGGACGAGATGTCCCTCTCCGGTACGACGCACCTACACCTTCTGCGTCAAAAAGCTCGTTCCCACAACTAATAACATCACGTCTGCTGTACAGTCGTCATGCGTCTGGCGCCATCGTATCCGCTGAGGTCGGTGGAGCTCGAGTCCAAGAGCAGGCTCGGCGTGAGCGAGGCGCAGTGGCGCAAGTGGATGCTCTCTATGACCACCCTGTTCCTCACCCACGTACGTGCCCCGTTGCGTCCCACCACCGCTGTAGCTCCTCCCCGGGAGACTAATTTGTGAGTATGTATGTGGATGTGCAGGACGGGACCATCTTGGATGGCGTGCTGCTGTGGAAGCAGAACCTGGACAGGCACTTCGAGGGCGTCGAGTGCTGTCCGATCTGTTACTCGCTGTTCCACATCTCCGATCATTCCCTGCCAAAACTCGCTTGCAAGACCTGCCACAACAAGTTCCACTCTGCCTGCATGGTATTACCTCCTCCACCCGCCTCTCCTCCTGCTCTCTACAGCGCAATCTGTCGTGACACAGTGCTCTACTCTCTCTCTCTCTCTCTCTTCACATGCACACCACGCGTCATGTTCACGCTGATCTTACACCTTCTTTCCTCTCTCCTCCACAGTACAAATGGATCAGGGTCTCGCACAACACCGACTGCCCGCTGTGCAAAACGCCCTTCAACTAACACATCGTGCTCACTGGAACAAGCTTGGCGGGAGCATCAGCCCAAAACATTGTCCAATCTCTATGTCTGTTATGCATGCTCCACAAGTTTAAATAGTGCTCAGTTGTTCCAAGAAGACCTCATTCAATGCATTTGATGTTTGGCTCAAGGCCTCAGTCAATACTTGAAATGCATCACCCAAGTGTGGTGTGTAGCTCATGCCAGCCGAAGCACACCAACCTTTTTCCAGACTTCTGCCTGGGCGTGTTGTCGACAACATCAATAACTGTCGACGCAGGGGACACAGCGTGGCCTTGAAGTCACACGTCGCGTTTGGTTTGGCGTGAGCTATTGATCGAGAGTTGCAAGGCCTGAGACAGAGGAGAGGTATCGCGTCGTCTGCCTTTTGCTGCTGCACTCCAGACAAAGAGGGGCCTCGATTTCCGCTTCTTTGTGAGCACAAGAGGTACCGCCTGCGCCGGTCGAAACCTGCAGAGATTTGATCGAATCCATCTTTCGTGCTTGGCAACCCCCCGTGTGATCGCTCATTTGAACCGCTTGCCCAGGCGATCTGCAACTGTACCGTAGCCGCGACCATGTCAGCACCAACGCCAGTACCAGCGGCGGAGAAGGATGCCGCTGCGGCGGCCAAGGAAGTGGAGATGAAGGAAAATGGACAAGCGACATCTGCCGCGCCTCCCCGCCCCTCTACCACCCCTTCGACGCCGGCCAGCAGCGCTGCTGGCGGCAAGCGAAAGAGGGCAACAGATGAAGAAGGCGAAGTAGACGTGGAGGAAGATGAAGAGGGCACCACGCTCAACGAGAACCAGGCTGCCTCGCCTGACAGCGAGGAGAGAAAGGGAAGCAAACGCATCAAGGTAGGTGGCGAAATCTCTCCCTCTACTCGCTCTACATTTTCATCATTTTTCGGCTTTAATTCTACTTGAGGCCCTTTCAAATTGCGAACGGCCGCCCGCTACGCGGTACTGCCTACATGCCTTACCGCCTGGGAATGTGCCAAGGGGCGCTCAAGGATCTGGCCGCAGCATCTTTTTCTCGGGCATTTCGAGATTATTTTTTTTAATTTGCAAAGGGCCCGCACTGACTGCGGACGATCTCTTGCCTTCCCTCCGAACAGCTGCCTGAGGCCGAGGGCAAGGATGCCACGACGGCAGGTAAGGGCAAGAAGGTCGCAACGAGGAACCTCAACTACGAAGGCGATGGCCCCGTCTTCAAACTCCTGCAAGATATCCTTTCAACCTCTCCTCAGCTTTGTGGCGTGCGTGTGCGTGTGTGTATGCGCGCGGCTCGTCCTCTCCCCTCTGCTGCGTGTTGCATTCCTTGACTCTGCCTTACGTATCGTGGAGCCGTTGGGCGAACTCAAGAAGAGCCTGCGTACAAGCGGCTCCGCGGTGTCCTCCCTCCTCGGTGCCATCTCCAATCAGACGCCCGCTGGCGCCGGTGCCAGTGCCAAGTCTCCGGGTGCCTACCAGCTATACATCTGGGGCAAGCTGGTCGCACAACAGCCCAAGGCACATCTTCATATTCGTGTTCTATTGCGCATTCTCTGCGAGCTTCCCCTTGCAGCGGCTCTGCTAACCTGACAACTCACAACAGAACATGCCTATGAGCGTATCGCTGAGCGGACCCTCATTCAGCATTGGCGGCAACTCTCGATGTAGCCTCACCATCTCTGATCCGGGCATTGGCAGCAGCGTCGTCTGCAAGCTGCAAAACTCGGTATCGTATTGCATTGCACTCGATTGACCGTCACCGCAACTTGTCTCCTCATTTTGGCTCACGCGTTGGCCACCGCGCAGTTTGCCACCGGAGTGGTGCAGATCGAGGGACAGACCAGCAGGAACATCCTGTTTGTTAATGTGAAGCCTCTCAAGAAGGGCGTCAAGCAGCCCATCAAGACTGGAGACGAGATCTCAATCATCACGAAGCAGCAGACTTATTCATTCGTACAACACCCCTGCTTTGCTCTCGCTCCACGACACGTTCAACGGATACTGACTCTTATCACCGAACGACACAGACCTTTCAGAAGGTGCGTTCGCCATCAAAGCAGACGTCCACGGCGTCTGGCCTAGCCTCTCTGCCCACGCTGCCCTCTCTTTCGCTGCTAGCTGGCGCCAGTCACCCGCCATTCTCCCTCTCGGGCCTTACTGGTTTGGGCTTCCCATCGGCTTCGACCTCCACCTCGACTTCCACCACTCCGTCTTCTTCTTCATCGTCTTCATCTTCCAGCTCGCAGGCCGCTTCCGCATCCTCGTCTTCGTCTTCTTCTTCGTCGTCTAGCGGAGCTTCTGCCCAGGCTGCTCCTGAAGCACCCGATGCACCTGCACAGGACGTGTTCACGCTGGGCAACCTGCCCATGGCGTTCTCGATGCATCGTGGTTCTGACCTCAGGAGAAGGGCCGCAGCTCGCAACAAACGTACGTCTGCTGCCTCTCAAGGATGCACCGGAATCCAGTCTAATCGAACGCTCATTGTCTTCATTGATACAGGTACTGGTCGGATACTCAAGCTCAAAGGCGGCGATATCTTTGGCAGCCATTCGCCCTTGGGCCACCCGAGATCGCTCATCCTCTCTGCAGCGCTCGGCGAACCCTCGTCTAGCAGCACGGCACAGCCAACAGCCGCAAACATCGCCCTCAAGAAGGCCTGTAAGGAGGACCTCGCCAAATCTTTCGTCAAGTGGCAGGATATCACCACTACCTTCGAAGAGTTCCCTTACTTCATCGAGTACGTGACCGTAGCGCGTGTCTTCCCTCAGCTCTCGTGGATGTCATCTAACCGACACCTTCTCTTCGCGGCACACATGGCAGTAACGATACAAAGGAGATGTTGCTCAACTCGGCGTTCGTGTTCATCAAGAAGCCAGAACTGATGAAGCACATCACCGATATTCCCTCCATCAGCAGGCGAATCCTGCTTGCTGGACCTCCCGGTATGCCTCCTCTCCTCGCTGAGGTGCGCTGCGGTGTTTCTAAGTCTTCAACAACGCAGGCTCGGAAATCTACCAGGAGGCATTGGTGAAAGCGCTTGCACATCATTTGCAAGCTAACCTGTTCGTCTTCGAGGGTTTTAAGGCTGTGGAGCCACCTGCTAAGGCCACAGTAACTTCCACCACCCCCGCGGCTGCGTCGACAACAGACGCACAGAAGACGACGGACAAGGCCACCGCCGAGGTTGCTCCCGAAGCCGGCAAGCCAGCAGAGGAAACCACCGCCCAACCAGCGGCTGGAAATGCTGTTCAAAAGGCTGCTGAAACGGCTCCCGCAGCGGAAACAAAGCCTGAGGCTGCATCCAACCTACCTGCGCTGAACTCAGCAATCAGCCTGGCTTCTGCCATCAGTGAGCTGCTTGCGCCCACTGGCGGTTCTGGCGATCACATGGAAGACGAGGATGACGCGGATGGTGACGCTGGCGACGAGGATGAGGCCGACGGTGATCTCGAGGCCGACATGGATGCCTTTGACGACATGGACGAGGATGAGGACTCTGATGCTGATGACGATGACGACATGGAAGGCGAGTCCTGGTTAGGCAAGCGCTCCGACATCACGAAATGTAACGCTCTCCCCTCCACCACAGCGGTCAGAATTATCCCACTAACCGTCTTCATTAGCCCGAAAGACCAGGTTTGGTCCGCTGGCGGGGCTGGGAGCCGGAGGCTACTTCGGTGATAGCCTGCACTCGAAGCTGCATCACGAAGAGCGCGACTCGCAGGAGAGAGCCAATGTGTACGAGTTTACTCTCCTCTCTTTAGAGCGTTTTGCGTTCACACCCGTTTAATATTCTTACTATCTACCAACGTCCAATAGTGAGGCGCTGTTCGAGTTGGTGACGGCTGAGGAAAACGTGCCGTGCATCCTTTACCTCAAGGACACCGAGAAAACGCTCCTCACATCGTACGAGCGATACACTCACTTCAAGCGGCAGCTCGACAAGATCTCCACACCTCTCGTCGTTATCGGCTCTTCGATCGTCTCCACCAAAGGCACGCATCAGTCTCTTGTTTGTACTAGTTCCATTTCTTGGTTTCCCCTGCTGGTGCTAATCGTCTGTTGTTTTGCACGTATGTACTCGACATCACAGGCAAGGGAGACAAGGCCCCCGGCGGTGGTTTCCTTCTGTCCAAGTCTGGTGGACAGACCACGCTGTTGGATTTCGCGCTGTTTGACCACATCTCGCGCATGGAGGAGCGTGCTAGGGACACCTCCAAGGGTGCCCGCATCCTCTCTCGGCTGTTGCCCAACAAGATCGCTGTCAACCCGCCCAAGGACGGACCAGAACTGCCCAAATGGTGCGTTGTGTGATATCATGGCGTGTCGCGACGCGCGTGTATTGAGCTAACCTGGCGGCACATCTGGAACGTACAGGACAAAGCAAATCACCAAGGATCAGCAGGACATGAAGCAGCAGCAGAACAGGGCGGCCATCAGGAAGATTCTCGAGAAGAACAACATCGCCATCATCGAAGGCGAGGAAGGTCTCAGGTCGCGGCCTCTCAGAGAGCAGGTGTTCACGAGCGACAAGGTGGAGAAGATCGTCGGATGGGCGGTGGGCCACTACCTGATCAACAGCGACAAGAAGGGTCAGGAGGTCAAGATGGACGGCACCAAGCTCATGATTCCCGCTACCGCCATCGATCACGGCATCCGTATGCTCAACAGACTCCAACCCCTCGACACCAAGACCTCGCTCAAGGACGTGCAAACCGATAACGATTTCGAGCGCAAGCTCTTGGCTGAGGCCATCCCGCCCAACGAGCTCGCTGTGCGATTCGAAGACATCGGCGCACTCGACAAGGTTAAGGTAAAGTCTCACCTCTCATCCACAGCTGGACGCGAGTTACGTGTGCCTCCAGTTGTCTAAAAGTTTTGTTTCGCATGCACTATAGAACACGTTGAAGGAGCTGGTGATGCTTCCGCTGCAGCGACCAGAGCTGTTCCGCAAGGGCAACCTTACGAAGCCGTGCAAGGGCATCCTCTTGTTTGGTCCGCCCGGTACCGGTAAGACCATGCTCGCCAAGGCCGTCGCCACCGAGTCCGGTGCCAACTTTATCAGTGCGTCTCCTCCCACAGTTCTTCCTCTCCCTTCCCCTCTCACTGTGCACCATTTGCTGATCACTCGGGGCTCTATAGACTGCTCGATGTCGTCCATCGGCTCGAAGTGGTTCGGCGAGGGCGAGAAGTATGCGCGCGCCGTCTTCACGCTTGCCAGCAAGATCTCGCCCTGTGTCGTGTTCATCGACGAAGTGGACAGGTATATCCAGCGCTTCCACAGCAACCGCGACAAGTCGCGCATGCATTGCTTAGTGGCACGACGCGGCACACACGTACTAACATGCACAATGCGTCATCATGATCAACAGCATTCTGGGAAGCCGTGAGAAGTCGGGAGAGCACGAGGCCATGCGAAAAATCAAGAACGAGTTCATGAGCATGTGGGACGGTCTTAAGACCAAGGAGAACGAGCGCGTGATCGTAATGGCCGCCACCAACCGGCCCTTTGATCTCGACGACGCCGTGCTCCGGCGCATGCCTCGCCGTCTCCTCGTCGATCTTCCCGATGCCGACAACAGGTACGCTTTTACACGCACAGGCCAGTCATGCACGCACACGCTGACGTGATGCACGCAAAATAGGCAAAAGATTCTGCGCGTGATCCTGGCCAAGGAGGATCTCGAGTCCGATTTCGACTTCAAGGCCGTTGGCGATATGACCGAGGGCTTCTCCGGCAGCGATCTCAAGAACCTCTGCATCTCCGCCGCCTACATGCCCATCCGAGAGATCATCGAGAAGGAGAAGGTACACACGCACGACACGCACGACACGCTCGACACACCCCACGATACTGACGTGTGAGTCCCTCTGCAGAAGGAAGGCAAGGAAATGGACCTGTCCAAGACGAAGAAGAGCAAGAAGGCTGACAAGGGTAAGGAGAAGGCCGACGATGCGATGGTGCAAGAGGACGAAGAGGACGACGACGAAGAGGAGGACCCCGAGGAGCGGGAGCCGCCGGAGATCCGTGCCCTCGGGATGGAGGACTTTGTCAAGGCCAAGAAAGAGAACAGCGCCAGCGTGCACGAGGACGCGCGGGCCGTGGGCGAGCTGCGAAAGTGGAACGAGATGTACGGCGAGGGCGGCAACGCGCGAGGCAAGGACCTCTCCTACTTCCTCTAGAGGACCAGGACGAAGAGACACCACAGAAGCAAATAGATGACGTCAGCAAACAAATAGAAATTAAATCGTTTACGAAGCAGGGATTATTCCGGGATAATTACGGCAGAAAAAAAACAATTGAGCAGGAAAAGGCTTTGGCTCGTATTTTTCGGACAGGGCCAGAAGAAGAGAGGAAGATGGAGGGCGGCGGTGGTGCAGGAGATGGAGCGGCGAAGCCGAGTCTGTTTGACCTGTTTGTGAATTCGGCGTCCGGCCTGGCCTCGGATTTGGAGGATGAAGGCGAGGGCAGGTCGGCATCTGCCGGCGGGCGTCCCTCGATCCTGCCGCCACCGCGGCCCAAGGCCAACCTGACTCCCATCGAGGACTCGTCGTCGCGCAGGCTCTACTACACCGGCACCATGAACGCCTACGAGCGACACCAACGCTACATCCACGACTACGTACGTTGCTCTGCCCACCCAGGTCTTCGTCTTGTTCACAAATCTCGAGCGTTGCGAGAACCTAAACGTGGTGGCGGCGGTGGCGGTTGTTGCGGTGACACCACAGGTGCTGTACTATGGGCGAGGGAAGCTGCCGGCCGTGCCCCAGAAGCCCACCAAGTCAGACGACGACATTCTCAAGCAGCAGTACAGGTACGAACGAACCGCAGGGCTCGGTCGTGTGTGGCGGTCGGTCGCTGTCTAGCGTAGTGGCTGATGAAGTCGTGATGACGGTGCGGATGCTGACGAGTCCACCCGTGCTGCACACACGCGTAGATTCATTCGCACGGAAGAGGACGATCGTGCCGATGACTCGCGCGAGGCGTGGGAGAAGCGGCTGGCGCGACGCTACTACGAGCGGCTCTACCGAGAGTACTGCATTGCCGACCTCACCCGCTACCGCGAGGGCCAGGTCGGCATGCGATGGCGCGTCGAGAAGGAGGTCATCATCGGCAAGGGTAGCTCTCTCTCTCTCTCTCGTGTGTGTGTTGGCGTACTCATCCTCACGCGTGTGCGTATGCTCGTCCGCATGATGCCTCGACAGGTCAGTTCATATGTGGCAATAAGCACTGCGACGCCAAGGAGGACCTGAAGAGCTACGAGGTCAACTTCCAGTACGCCGAGGCCGGCGAGACAAAGAACGCGCTGGTCAAGCTGCGGCTGTGCCCTCCGTGCGCCTACAAGCTCAACTACAAGAAGGAGAAGCAGAGAGAGAAGGAGGAGAAGAAGCGCAAGCGCAAGACCGAGAAGGAGGAGCGCAAGCTGAGGAAGAGGATGAAGAAAGAGGGCCGCGAGGACGAGCTCGATGAGCTGGAGCGGAGGAAGGCTCAAGAGCTGGAAGAGCTGGAGCGCGCGTTGCGTGAGGAGAAGGAGAAGGCCGAGCGAGAAGCCGAGAAGGCCAAGAACGTGTGGAAGAAGGACGCGCAGGTCGAGCAGACCAAGAACAGAAGCGAAGAGTTTGAAGGTACGCGTACCCACTACCGCCACCACGTTCAACACGCCTGGCTCGATCGCGCGCTAACAGACGTGCATGTGATCAGATTACTTCCGAGGACTGTTCCCATGACCGCGAGCGGGCGAATGTACAATCTCCTCGACCATTTATTTCAAAATCATTTATTTATTTAATAAATATTTTCATTTTTGCTGAATTTCGGAAATCGAAAAATTAGCGAAATGCGACGGTGCAAAAAGCTTCTCGAAGGTTCGTGATGGTGACCATCAGGCCTGAACCATGACCGTTACGAGCGACCAAGGGTCGATGGACGCCTGGAAGCTTCTAGAAGCTC
>CDFA01026054.1:56598-72336 GCA_000826305.1 Acanthamoeba healyi | reverse complement strand
GTACTCCGTTGGCCAGAGGGCGGCCACGGAGGGGACGTGCGCGAGGACCGGAGTGAGCAGGTCCGACGCCGACACCACCACCTCCATGCGCCCGGCCACCTCGCGTTGGCCGATCGTGCCGCCGCAGGCCAGCACCAGCACATCGCCCCTCAGCTCTTCCTCCTCTCGCTCTTCCGCTCGCATCGCACTTGCACGCACACAAGCCAATTTGCACGCACACAAGCCTTTATTTTTATTTATAAATTACATGGAAATTTACTTGTATTGTTTTATAACAATTTATTTTTTATTAAAAAAAAGGTAAAGGATGAATTATTTGACCTCTGGGGTTTCCTTGGTGGCGGCTGAGGCCTTGTGGCTGGCGAGGACGTCGTCGAGGAAGGAGCACACCCTCTGCATCTTGCCCGGGAAGTCGGTGCTGTTGTCGGCCACGAACGTGCGCGTGTGCGCGATCCAGGCGTGCTTCACCTGATCGCGCCGGTACAATCGTGAGCCGCGGCAATGCACGGCAGAGGGTGGCGCTTTGTGTGCGTGCGTGTGCGTGTGCGTGCATGGGTGGCTGGAGCCGTGCTATGGCGTACCTTGTCGTCCAGTTCCCTGGCTTGCTCGACTCCTTCCGTGCGGACGGCATTGTTGGCCGTGGTGTAGTACGACTCAGCTCCGTTGGCCGCCGTCACCTGGAGCCAAGCACACAACGTTGGGCGGTCAGGGCACTAAGACAAGCGGAGGAAGAGGAGAAGGAGAACAGTCCGTTCATGCTGGGTGGGAGTACCAGGTGCACAACGGCGGTGTATCTCTCCCTGATCTGCTTCTCGGTGATGTCCAACTCCTCCAGTAGCTTCTTCCAGAAGGCATAGGGCAGGTACGCCGAGATGTCCAACGCCGCCTGCCAGCCCAGGTCAATTTTGACATAGAGTGAGACCCTCACTACCACCAACGCAATGTCGGACAGAGCCGGCCGTGCCAGCGCACCGCCACGTCGTCACCAGTGCGCGTACCCTATCCAAGAGAATGACGGTGGGCTTGTTCATGGCCGAGGCGATCTTCTTCATGGTCTCCTCGAGCTGAATCTGCGTGGTCAGGATCTGCTTCTCAAAGGCCAGCAGCTGCTCCTCGTTCATCGTCGAGATGTTGGGGACACCGGCTGTCGTCGTCGTCGTTAGGTCAGCCAGAGCGCTTGGGTGAGTGGACCACGCGCGCGAGGGCAGGCGGGTGCGCACCGGTGAACACGAGAGTGGGGATCTCGGGGACGCAGTAGACCTCGTAACCCTGAGCGCGGAGGTGCTTGGTGAGAGTGGCCAGCGCAGTGGACTTGCCTCCGCAGGGGCCGCCCGTCAGCACGACCGTGTACACTTGGCTGTCTGTTGTGACAAGGACACGACAACCGAGGTGTGAGCAGCTTCTGGGCGCATTCTTGCGCTCTAGCAGCAATAAGGCGATACCGGTATGGAATTGATCAAGCCTCTGCAGCTTGTCGACCTCGATCTCGGGCTTCTTGATCTCCTTGAGCTCTCTGATGATCTCGGCCTTCTTCTTGACCTCCTCGCCCCATATGATGTACCCACCCGCTGTACGATTCGCAACCACATGCATCACACGCAACAACCGCACACGCACACGCACACGCACACGCACAAACGTACAGTGTGTTAGTGGGGCCAAAAGAGCGGCATGGCAATCCAGTGACGGCGGGGCACGCACCGAGACCGAGGGTGCAGCCCAGAGCGTACTCGAACACGGACTTGTGCGAGGTCAGCAGGTCGAACTTGGGCCGCAGCGGCTTGTCGGCCTTGCCCCGGAGCGCCCCACGAACGAGCTGACCGCCACCTGCGAGCAAGCCAAAGATTTTAGTATTTTAAATGATTTTAAATAATCTTTTCAAGAAAAAAATTCATGGTAAGTCAACACAAGCGAGCTCCACAAGACCAGAAGAGGCACCAGTGGAGAGATGAAGCCGGGTCTGTGCGACGCCCGCACGCTGTGCCAATCGTTGCATCTTTCGAGCTTGCGCAAATGGCTGGTGATCTTGCCAAACGTGGACCGAAAAAGTGTAGAGAAAACAAGTAGGAAAAGACGAAAAACGAATCTGATTAATTTGGTGTCTGTTTGATGATTGGTCACAATGGCTATTGCAGGGTGCACATGAACATGCAACCTACGTGCCGATCGTTGCACGAGGACATATATAACTTGTTCATGCATTGGTGGTTCATGAACCAATGACGGTCCGATCGTAATGGCCTCACATCACCCTCTCATTTAGTAAACCGCGCAAAGGTAAAGCCAGAGTGGCTTGCCTCCGCTCTTTGTTCTCCCGCACACCCAAGCCCAACATGAAGCCCTTCGCCTTCCTCTGCGCCTTTGCTCTTGCTCTGCTGCTCGCTGCCACCGTTGCCGCCAAGAAGGATGACGCCGCCAGCGAGTGCGTCGAATATGTGAACCCCGTCGGCGCCATCGGCACCACCGGCACTTGGTCCATCCAGGCCAACATCAAGAACAAGCGCTGCGTTCCTATTCACGTCGCGGGCATGCGCGGCATAAACCCGAACAACAACACGCAGGTCTCGCTCGCCAACGGCGTTTACGCCCGCGTCAAGCAGGCGTTCGTCAACATGCTCTACAACGCCGCGTCGGCCGGCGCCACCCCGCAGGACTGCGCCGAGGTCATGGTGTACGTGATCGACATGGTCTCCATCCGCCCGGTCGTCAACCAGGTCCAGGCCGAGCTCTGGGGCACCCCCACCGCCGAGAACCCGCTGCCCTACCCTCCGCGCACGATCCTCCAGCTGACCGGCTTCAACGGCCTCACCTGCCAGTACGCCACCGAGCCCCGGTACCGCCAGGGCACCGCCGGCGCCAACGGCCAGGTCGTCTGTGCGGACGACGGCACCCCCATCGGAGACATCCTCGAGGTGAAGGGCACCTTCTACGTCCGCGCTTGACTCGGTCACACTCGGAGTTTTAAAAATGCGATCAACTCTTTTCTCTTTTTTTCTTTTTTATGTATCTATTTTCTCGGGAGATTTTCCGCCTCGGCTTCTTCGGCTAACAAAGCGAACAACGACGTTGAGCTCTCCGCTTGATTTCGACCTAGACGGTGTCACATCGCGTTCGCGAGAGGCGTGTTGATGCAACGAGCCGCGGGGGGAGAAGCAAGCGGAGGGCGAGGGCGGTGGTGCTGCGGTTCGCGACAACGCGCTTCGTGCAGCGTGGCCGGGTGGAGCTTCGGCCTCAACGTGGCGGCCGTCCTGCTCCTGGCCGTGGCCGCCGCCTGCCCCTGGTACGCCACGTCGTCCCGGCACGTCCTGCCCCGCGCCTCGGGAGGCACCGTGGTCGTCACGACCGACCGCTTCCTCCTGTGGTGGTGGTCCGGCGTGTACGTCCACACCACCTCGACCTCCAACCCTGCGCCGTCTCCCAAGCCCTCTGCGTCTGCTTCGCCCTTGCCTTCGCCCTCATCCAACGCCACCACCGCCGCCATGTTGGCTGCGAGTGCCAACGGCGCGTCAGCGACTGTGATGACACTCCACGAGGCGGCGAGAGCCCACACGCTGACGATGATGAGCGGATGGCCGTCGGTGCGCGAGGCGCTCGGCGAGGGCAGAGAGGGCGAGTCGACGAGCTGGGAACTGATCCCGTGGAGCGATCGGCGATACAACCTGAGCGCGGCCAAGAGCATCTACCACTCGGCCAACGCGATGGCCTTGCTGGGCCTCGGCTTCGGGCTGCTGCTGGCGGTGTGCCTCTTCTACGCCGTCGCGTCGTGCTACGGCCCGCGGGCGACGTTCCATCGCCAGTTCACGCACTGCAAGTCCCTCATCACGTGCTTCTCGTGCCTCACGCTTCTCTTCTCGTGCCTCGCGTGGGGCCTCTTCCTCTACTTCCCCACCGCACTGGGCAATCACTGCGTACGCTGCTGCTGTTGCCGACACCATCGCACTGCCCGTGCCGTGCACTGACATACTCAACGATGCGTTGGTGATGGTGTTGTGGCTCGCGGTGCTTTCCAGGTGCCCAAGTTCACGTGTGACATGTTCTTCGGTGCCGCTTCGCAGACGTACAACACTCCGCAGGAGTCCGTCTCCGTACGCTTCACTCTCACGCACGCACGCACGCACGCACATACAGCAATCACTGTTGGCGTGGCGCGCATCTCACCGTGATGATCGCGGTGGTGTGTGCATGCACGTGATGATGACAGGTGGTGTGGAGCCCGTTCGTCGGCTGGGCAGTAGCGCTACTGGCCACGCCATTGACCCTCCTGGTCTTCGTCGTCTCGTGCTTTGTAAAGAAACCGCCCGCCTCCGCTCGACCTTATCGCCTCGTCATCAACTGAACTCAACTAAACTGATGATGACGATGGCAATGACTGCGATAGCGACGGTGGTGGTTCAGCCTGGACGCACACCAGAATCCGCCCCCACCTCGCTTCCCTCTCCTCTGTGTTATCTCTTGTCTTGAATGTACATTGTGCCTCTTCCACCATCACACACCTGCAGCGATCAAGGGATCGCCGCCTGGGGTGGGTCACCTCGTCCTCCAGCCACCCCCAAGCCTGCCCCCCCTTCTCTGCTCTCGGCCGGCGGGGAAAGGATTTGGCTGCGCTTTGGCTGCGCGATTTACGAGAATTAAAATTCGCGTGAATGAAAGAAATGGGGCCGCATTCGGAGGGATCAATTCTGAGCCAGTACACCTAGACAGCACACACCTGCACAGCGGATGGAACGACGAGACGAGGCGCTTCGTGTTAGCAGCCTGGCCACTACAGCGACGACGACAACAGACCCGGACGTGATCGAAATCGGGGCCAGCAGCCCAGGGAAGAGATCACGTGGTGTGGCGCATGTGGTCCTCGATGAGGATGAAGACGACGATGATCTCGAAGTGCTCGGTGCGTCCGAGAGAGCCAACAGCCGCGACACACGGCCAACAAAGAGGAGCAAGCGAACCAAGAAGATGAAGGTCTCGAGGTCGAAGCGGAGGACGAAGAGATCGCCGACGCCGCCCCACGTCGAGCCGCAATACGTCGGCTCGTCCTCGTCCTCAGGGGCGAGCGAAGACGACGACGAGCGAGGAGAGGACGGTCTCTTCTACTGCAGCAGCGGCGTACCTCCGCCCTCAGAGGGCGAACTAGACCTTCAACTTGAAGAGCCATCATCGCGCGAGCGTGAGGGCTTCCTCTCGCTGCGAGAGCTCGAAGAGGCCAACAACAACATCGACGACACAACTACCACCACCACGACGATGACGAGCGGAGGCGTGAGCCAGTCGGGCGATCATGTCGTGTGGCGCGAGTGTGCAATCTGCCTGAGCCGGCCGACGGCGCGCGACGGCGCTGTGGTGGAGGGATGCTACCACACCTTCTGCTTCGTGTGCATCGCGCACTGGGCCGCGCTCAACCCGGCCTGTCCGCTGTGTAAGCGCCGCTTCAACGCCATCCTGCACGACCTCCGCCTTCAACCCGGACCCGCCGCGCGTCTCCGCTTCCGACGCTACAGCCTGGCTGACGCCGCCGTCGCCGCCGGCGCCTCGCTCTCGCCTGACGTAAGCGCAGGTGCGGCCTCTGATCGTCGCATGGAGCGAGCGACGCCATCATCCGCTTCACGCACACGGCCCGACGTCGCGGTGGGCATCCTGCAGGCGACCAGCAAGGCCTCGCGAGGCGCCACGAGCTACGGCGGGCCGAATGCCTCCGACACGGACGTGGACCGACGACGCTTGGTCTACGCTCGCCGCCTGCGAGCTGCGCCGCCGCCGGCTGTGGCTGCCGAGAAGTGCAGCCTGGAGCTGGCCATCGCGCGACGGCTGCCCGACATGGCGCGCCTGTGGATCAAGCTCAAGCCGTGGGTGGTGCGTGAACTGCAGGCCGTGCTGGAGGAAGATGACGTGGACCTGTTGGTCATCATGACGCGCTCCCTGCTCGATGAGTACGCGCGCCAGACGCTCCCGCTACGACGACGAGCCACGACCGCGCGGGCGGCGACCAGCGCCGACGAGCTACTAGCGCGCACGGCGTGGGAGGGACTGCGCGCCCGGTTGGACGAGTACCTCGTCGACGACGCAGCGACATTCCTCCACGAGCTCTTCTGTTTCGCTGTGTCGGCGTGCAACGACATGGCTGCCTACGACTCCTCCGTGCGCTACCCAGTCGTGTCGCCCACGTGAGACTGTACGCGTACTGTATGTAGTAAATCAAGTCTCACTCGCACACTCAAGATCTTCTGGTTCCTAGGACGGCGGTGGTGAAGGGTATCGACCTCGATCAGGTGTGCGAGTGTGCTGTGACACCAGTGTTCTCCCTTTCTGATGCCTGTGCAGACGCTCGCATTGTGACCGATCAAGCTCGCGACCATAAGGTCTTGCTTGGCCTCCTTGGCATCAACCATTTTAGATCTCTACACTTCGTCGTGAGCGTGCGGCGGCTGATCCAGTGATGCTGGCGCGCCGCAACAAGCGACCCTTCGCGTGGAGGAGAGCCTTCTCGTCCAAGCACCTCGTCGACAGACCTCTGCGTGGCTCAAGCTGAAGACGAAGACGATTACGACACCCGCAACGATCACTCTCGAGAAACTAAACTTCATTACGTGTTGTACAACAAAAAGGGAGACTAGAGACACGTCGAGAGCAGGCATCCCCTGGGGGCTCTGGCCTGCCTACCGCTCTAGAGCAGAGCATCTGTCTAGCAGAGGTGGAGCGCCTGGCAGGGACCGTGGCAGTGGTCCTCGCAGAAGCAGGTGGCGCAGCCCTCGAGGGCCTTGAGCGCGGCGAGGATGCAGGGAATGTCCTCGGGACCACCGCAGGCAGCGACGGCGCCGGCGATGCCGACGGCGCAGGCGGCCTTCTTGAGCCACGAGCACTTGCCGAGAAGCTCGGGCTCGGCGACGAGCTCGAACACGTCGGTGGTGGCGGAGTACAGGCACTGGCTGGCGCAGTGAGACAGCGCGCCAAAGGCCTGGTCGCTGCCGGCCTTGGTCGCACACGTCTGAGCGCACGACACGTCGGACGCACCGCACGAGCCTGGAGTGACGCAACACATCAAACGTGTTAGGACATCGGGTCGGGGACGTAGCAACTCGGAGTTAAAAGCGGAGCGGTGGCTGGGGGGCACTTACGGACGCACTCGACGGCGCCGAGGCAGACGGGGTCCTCGTAGCAGGCAGTCAGCTGGCTAGGGCACTTGGCGATGATGCACTGGGCGACGTTGTTGTCCGCCTGGGCCGCGACTGCGCGAGACCACCGGGAGAGAGATTGTGAGACACCGGCAACCCTCGCAAATAAACGGACCAATCACGGGCCACAACGATGACGGAGAAGAGGGAAGAGGAAGTTGATCAAGGGGCAAAAGGGAAGGGGAGGTAGATGGAAGACAGGAGGAACCAAGACAGCGAAGAACAAGAGGGGAGGAGTGAAGAGAAGAGAAGAGAGAATCCTTTGCAAAAAATCCAGAGGTGCGTACCCAAGAGCGACGCGAGGACGAGAAGGAAGGCAAGAGCAGCGCGCATGTTGTATGGTGTAGGGGTGGAGTGCGGATGAGGTGATAACAAGTAATGCTGTGTTCAACCTTGGCCTGCACTTTATTTGGTCGGTGCAGTCAGCTGATTGGTGGGACGACCAATTGGCTTGGCCAAACAGAAGTCGGCGTTGGGCAGAAAAGGCAGACGAAGAGGACGGTGGTGGACACACTCCGCCAACCTTCTGCGCAGGGCCATTGGTCCAACCCCTGCCGACACTTGATTCCGCCGTGGCGTCTTCTTGTCGCACTGCGCTCTCTGTTGCGCAATGCAATCAGCGCCGGAGAAGAGAAAGAGCGTTTGCGGTGTCGAAGAGAAGGGCCTTACGCGTGGGGTAGGCTTTTGATCTTAGGCGCATGGGACACGTCGACGAGGTCTGCTTGTTCACACATTCGGTCACACGACCGTAGGCCTTGGCGTGGCATACCTCAAGCCGCCTGATCTTGGCGAGCAATCTCAAAGTCGGTCAGTCACCTTGCACGCACAGGATGTGTTACTCTTGACCAGTTGTGGTGACATCGCATCTTCGTTGCAACGCGCGCTCATGATCGTCCCACCTCTGCAGTCATCGCCCCTTGTAGGCTCCGATTTTTTTGCTTCCGCGCTCTTGTGTGTTGGGCGATCATCAAAGAGGAGAGAGTTCCTCTTTATTGAGGACCAACTCACCGGTGAGCAGCTCGCCCATACCTTAGTCTCCGAGCCCGAGGGCTTGGAGCATCTTGGTCTTGGCCGCCGTCACTGCCTCCGGGAGGTAAGTATCCACGCGCGACACGTCGACCAAATCGAAGAAGATCACCCGCTGCTGTCGGTGCTGCCTCAGCCTTCCAACGTGTCGCCAGTCGAGGTCGTTGTGACAGTAGCCGCGGGAGACCATCCTGTCGATCGCTTCCCGCACCTGCTGCTCGGCCTTGTCCTGGCGTTTGATGGTTCGCGCGTAGGGCATGACCAGCGCAGGCTCGCCCGCCAGAGTGGTGACGCGCACGTCGTTGACTTCCCAGGCCGCGCGCCATACTTCGGCCTCTGCTTGCAGCTGCTTCGTCTGGTCTGCTACGGAGGCTCTTTTGCAGAACTTGATGGCGCAGCCGGTCCCGCTGGCCAGGCCCTCCCATCGGCACCTCCACCAAGATCCTGCAGCAGGAAGAACGTTGTGGCACGCCTGGTCGGCATGTCGGCGTTGTTGATGCCCTTGATGGTTGCAGGGACTCGAGCCCAGAACCACTGCACTGAGTCCAAGCAGACGTGAATGCTGGGTGGCAGTAGCACGACTACAGGAGTGCGCCAGGACTTGGCCATCTTGTAGACAACACTTGCCAGCAGGGCTGAGAGCTTGGGTCCAGCCTGCTCCAAGTCATACACCTCGGTGCCGTGCAGCTCTCACGGTGATTCGTCCATTTCAACCTGCCCATCATCATCACCCTCCAGTTGGTTAACGTCAGTGTGGTTAGATTGTCTTCCTCATTAGTATCACCATCATTATCCCCATAGCCATCATAATCCTTCACTCTGTCAATGGCATCCTCCTTCCTGACATCCTCATTGCTGCAATCTGGTCAGGCCCAACTCAACAGCAAGGCTGATGGTCCCTGATGGAAGACCAGCAAGGTTGATTGCATCAGCCATGACCTGGGTGACCAGCATTTGCACCTCTGCAGCCTCACTTGCCCATAACATATCAGGTAGCCCAGCATCAAAGGTCATCCAAACCATTGAGGACATGGGCTCACATAGGGGCAGATCTTTCAGCGTAGGATTCACATGTTGCTCAAGCAGGATTGCTTCCTCATGACCACCACCCACCAATACCTCTGTGGTTGAGCCATGACATTGTCCCAAAGGGGGCAGGCCAAGATCAACAAACCTCCCTATCAAAATGTACATCTAGTAAGGTGGAATTCCTCAACAACAGAGCGCCAACAAGAGAGAGAGAGAGAGAGGACATACTCCTTTGCTCTGTATGTCTCTGTTCCTTTGCCTCCAATTCACAGAGCCTAGCCACAAGGGTTTCCACATCTTGCTGGGCCATCTCTGCGTTTCTTTTGCAGTGGTTCTGTGCTCGCACTTAGCCAGCAAATTCTTGGGATACTCTCGGTTTGCCGCGGTGGTCCCTTCGTGTTCGACACTTGCACTTCACTCGACCCAATGGCCAGGGTTCGTCTCGGCCCGCAGGAGGGAGTAAGGCGTGGTGGTGGAGAAAGAGAGGAGGGTCCCAGCAGTATTATAACAAACAATGATCAAGATGATGAGTAAATGGTGTGAATCGAGTACAGTGTGGTGGCTGCGGCGGCCGTTCCCGTGATCACGGGAGCGGTGTGGTGTGTCCTCGCTCGGGGACGTTTCAGTGGGCCCCGGCATCTGCCTTCCTGGCGGTCTTCTTCTCCTTGCCGTCGGCATCGGCGCTCTTCGTGGCGGCTCCCTTCTTGGTGTCAGACTTGAGCTTCTTGAGGTCGCGCTTTAGCTTCTTCATCTGCTTGTTCATCCCGTCGGCCAGCGTCTGCAGCTCGACGTCACGCGCGTCGAGTCGTGCCCTGAGCGCTTCCACCTCCCTGTCCCGCTCATCGAGCCTGCCGCGCAGCTCCGTCACCTCCCCTCGCAGCTTCTCTACCTCGACGAGCCGTCCGTCGTTTTCGCTCAGTGCCTGCTGTTGCTGCTGCTGGTGGGACAGCGGATAGGCGACGCTTCGCCGCGACAGGTTGCGCGGCATGGGCGAGCTGGACGAAGGCGAAGCGGCGGGCGAGGCCGACGTGGTGGTGGAGCCCGAGGAGTCAAAGCGCGCCTTGAGCAGCGCAATCCTGGAGCCGCCACGCTCTTCGAGTTTGACGGGAGTCGACGGCGTGGACGACCCGGCGGCTGTGGAGCGGGGTGGCGATGATGATGACGACGATGACGCGTCAGCCGGAGTGGTTGCGCGCGGAGATACTTTGTCGCTCGCCTCATTCGCGGTGTTTGCAGGCGCGAGCGCGGGCGCAGCGGTGATGGTTTCGGTTTGGGTCGAGGTGGCGTTTGCTTGAGCCGCCACGGCTGCCGCGGTCACCTGCCTCGATCGGCGCGCCTCCTCCTTCTCTCGTCGCTTGATCTCGCTCTTCTTCTTCTTTTGCTCGATCTTCTCCATCTTCTTCCTCCTCTGTTCCTCCTCTTCCCTGTCGCTCTCGTCCTTCACCGCGCTCTTCTCACCGCTCTTCTCGCTGCTCTTGTCGGTTCGTTCGTCTCCGCTCTTCTCCACGACCTCGGCCGCTTGCCCTTCGCTTTCGTTCTTTTGGTGGACCGCGCCGCCTCCATTGTTGGCCGGCTCGTCGTGGGGAATTGTCGGGCTCGCGTCCGTCACGGCGGCGGCAGCGGCAACAGTCTTGGGCGAGAGGGACACGGTGCCTCGCCTCTCCTTGCCGCTCTCCCGCAAAGCCTCGGGCGAAACCGGCGGCGGCAGGGTCTCCATGCGCGCCCGGCTCTGCCGCCACTCTTTGGGCGGCGGGGTGACCGGTGTAAAGTTGTCCTCGGCATCCGCCGCTGCAGTCGCCGGAGTCACGGCCTGTGTCCCACTGGTCGTCTCCTCAGCTAGCTCCTTGGGGAGCACTGCTCGTTGGAGGGAGAGGGTCAGAAACACAACGTACGCACACGCACCACACCGCGCACACGCTTGCAGGGGTACTCACCAGAGAGGTCAAAGGAGTAGATGTCGTCGAACCGTTTGGCGCCGTCGCTGCCGCCAAAGATGCACAGGTGGCCGCCGCTGGAGATGATCGCCGAATGGGCCCTTCTCTCGGCAGGCACGTCGCCGTCGATGCTGACCACCGCCCATCGGTTGGTTCCTGCGTTGCGGTGAGCGTATTGTCATCGGTGCTGAGCAGGGAGGCCGGAGGACGGGGTGCTTACGAATGGAGTAGACGCTGAGGTCGTTGAAGTTCTGTTTGCCGTTCATGCCGCCAAAGACGACCATCAGCGAGCCGTGCGCCACGGCCGTGTGACCGGCGCGCGGCCACGGCTTGACTACGCTCTCCGCCGTGATCACTCGCCACGTCTGCGTGCCTGGAAAAGAGCTTTAGATTCACACACACGAGTGCGGGCGTGTGCTTTGGCGTGCGTCGCGTTTCGTACCAAAGTGGAAGGCGTGGAGGTCATGGTAGTGCCTGGTCCCGTTCTTTCCACCAAACACGAACATCTCGTCCTCGTATACGACCGCGCTGTGGTACTGGCGGGGCGGCGGCGGGTTGCCCTGCTTTACCAGGACCGCATTCCACTGCATCAATTCTGTATGTACACGGCAAGCGAGTGAGCCCACAAAGAACACGTTGATGGCCACAGAGACTCAAGGTTCGCTTACCAAAATCGAAGCAGTAAAGATCGTTCCGATCGACGCCGTCGTAACCGCCAAAAATGTACATTTTGTCCTGTTGGTAGACGACGGCGCTGTGTCCGAAGCGGGGCGATGGCGCCTTGCCTCGTCCCACAAGCTCCTTCCAATCGCCGGTCACTGCACACAAGTGTGTCAGGCCAAAGGGTGACACAAGCGAGGAAAATAAAGCGGACGTGGATGAAAGGATACCGGAATCATAGGCCTGGAGGTCGTTGAGGGACTTGGCGCCGTCGTAACCGCCAAAGACGATCATTTGGTTGTGGCTGAAGACGGCCGAGTGACTGCTGCGGGCCGGCGGACAGTCATCTTCCTCGACCTCCGCTGTCCACTGACCTCCGCCCTTGCCCCCTGCAGCGACCCACACATGCGCGTTTAGGTCCTATTTCGCCCCCGGTTGTAGGAGCTAAAAAGAACGAGCGCGAAGCAAACAGCGACGCTTACGAGGGGCGACGTGGTACCGTGAATGGAAGGGTGGTGGTAGGCATGAAGGTCGCGCAGACGGGCAGCACCGTCAAATCCGCCAAAGAGGAACGTCACATCGCCGAGCGTTGCGCACGTATGGCCGGCCCTCGCCGTAGGCGGATGCCCGACGCAGGGGGACAATACCCACCGACCTGTACGTCATGCATCGAGAGAAAGAGAGTTAGTAAATCTCGAATCAGCTGTAACAATCGTTTCCGTCCGGAGAGTGACGAAATCGATCACGTTCGAATCGCGAATTCCCCCCCCCCGAGATTTATGTCTAAATGAACAATCGCGAATTTGTGGAGGACCTCTGAAAGGAGGGGACGTGGAAGGATGATATATTAAAAATAAAATAAAATCAGAAGTCGACTGGGGCTCTCGCACCTCTGTGTCCTTGCATGGTCGTCTGTCGTCAATAAAAATCTTTTATCTCGTATGGCCCGCAGCGGGTTGTTTTGTACACACCGGTGGTTGTTGTGTGTTCCTCTTCCTCCTTTGGTCTCTTGTTCAGCTCACTTCTTTCGCCTTCCCCCCAGCTTCTGTGCTCTTGCTTGCCTCGTGCGCTTTTAATTTTCGGAGTTGAGATTTGCATCGTGATTGGTCCAAACTCGATCCAGGTTGTTCGCGCCACAAGACCACACGCACGTGTGCTCCCATAATGGCTCTCACTTGTTGTCCTTGAAGAGGCCGGCGTCGCGCAGTCGGTTCAGTTGGTCGTGCGCGTGCGCGAGGTCGGGTCTGTTGGCGCACTGCTTGACAAACGAGAAGTAGTAGGTCGGGTGCAGCTTGAAGTCGGCGTCTCCCCTCGCCTCGAGCACGCGCTCCATGAACCGCGCCGCCTCCTCGGGCTTCCCCTTGGCCTTGCACTCGTCTTCGTGAAGAGATTGTACGGGCATCTAGATCAGCACAACTGGGCCGACATGCACACAGTTGCGCGCGTGCATGCGTGCGTACCGAGGTAGGGCTCGAGGAAGGTGGTGGGCCTGTATCCGAACTTGTACCGGTAGAGATGTCGCACGAGGGCCAGCAGGGATTCGACGTCGACGCGCACGGCCTCGGGCTTGCCGTGCCTGCCGAGGTGATCCAGGAAGCGCACGATTCGGAGACCGGTCTCGCGATCGAGTCGCCGTCCGAGCCGGTCCATCCGCGCGCACACCTCGGCCATCTCGCGCACGCGGCCGCGGTCGAGGAGAGCCCTGGCGTAATCAAAGTACAGTCGGTCGTCGACTTCCACCTTGTCGGCCGACAGCTCGTCGAGCAGGGCGATCGCGCGGCCAAAGTCGCCCTTGTCGGCGTTGGCCGACACGAGCAAGCTGTAGTGGCTGACGTTGGGTCGGAGCCCGCTCTGCTTGAGCATGTCAAAGAGCTGGATGGCCTTGTCGGGCTGGCCGCCCTTGACGCTGGCCTGCATGAGCAGCGTGTAGGTGAGCTCGTCGGGCTGCAGCCGGCGTCGGGTCTTGAGGCTGGCGCAGTGGGCAAAGGCTTGATCAAACTGGCCGCGCTTGACAAACTGCGAGATGATGACGTTGTGCGTGGCGATCGAGGGCTTCAGGCCCAGCGTGGCCATCACATCGACCACCTGCAGGGCACTCTCTTGCTTGCCGACATGGAAGAAGCACTCGATGAGGCCGCTCATGACGTGTTCGTCCATCACAACCTAAACGCGCGCACGCGCGCACGCATAAGCAAGGCGTTGTGGCGAAAGAAACAGTCAGAGCAAGGAGCGTTGAGGGTGGAGTGCGTTTACCTTGCGTTTGAGCATCTCCTGAAGCAAGCGCTGGCAGTTTTCGGCGTCGCCTTGCCTCGCGTAGGCGTGCATGAGCGTGGCGTAGGTGAATTTGTCAGGCTTCGCACCGCAGTCCTCCATGATCTCCACCAGGTCCTTCATGCCTGGACATAGCCATCACGACCCGTGAGTGGCCGTGATTGCAATAAGACACGTTGCGCACGCGCACGCGCACAAGGGAGAGAGAGGTGCGCAACTATCAAGGGCGCCTTGCTTGGCGTAGGCGTCGAGCACGATGTTGAACACCTGCGGCGTCATCTCGACGCCCTCGGCGTCCATTCGAATGAGGAACTGTACACCCTCCCGCAGGAAGTTCAGCTGGACCAGCTCCCTGATCAGGGCGCTGTAGGCGTACATCGTGCCGCCTGTAGTGTGATCATCAGAAGATATTAAAACGCATGCGTCCCACGTGTGCGTGTGCGTGTGCGTGTGCGGTGTGCGGTGTGCGTGTGTCAGCGATAGGTGAGCGCGGGAGCGGACCCTTGACGCGCGGAAGCAGCGCGCACAGCCGCTGCGCCTCCGCCGGCTGACGGAAGCGATCCGGCTGCTCGTTGATGAGTTGGCGCATGGACGTGGGATGAATGTGCGCGGTGGTGGAGGCCTCCATCTCCTCGAGCGTTTGATGCGGTGCCGGTTCCACCTTCTCCTGCTGTGCCCTCGTCGCACTGTCCCCTGTGTTGTTGTGCGCGTGCGCGTGCGCGCGTGCCATATGAGCCATGCACGACATGAAGCAGCGCAGAGGCCAGGCCGAGGGGGCGAGCCGTACAGAGGCTGCCGCTCCTACCACCCGACGCTGTCGCAAATCTTTGCTTGCGCAGATGGCTGATGGAGCCCGCCGCCGGTGTCGGCCGAAGAGAGGTCGGCATGACCGTGGAGCGGAGCATGAGACCTCCATCTATGTGGAAAGCGATGAACAAAGTTACAAATTTAAAAATAAAAAATATATAATAGGGCCAAGGGCTGAAGTACCGGCGCTCCCCACCCGAGTGGAGGCTGACGCCGACCAGCGCACCAAAGGCCTCGTCAGCGCGGCAAGCCCACAACGTCCCCTTCGCATGGCAGCAAAAATAATAATTTTGTCATTTCCTCAAGGCATTTCCTTCGCCATTATAAAAGAAAACTAGCGAAAACAATAACAGAATTCGTAGTGTGCGATTGGGCGGAATTTGAGCCAGTGTGAGTAAAGCGCCAGAGGAGCCCCATCTCGCACACCCGGGTTGCCCCGTATCTTTTCCCCCCACCCACACGGTTTTGGGGGAGCGAACAAGAACCCAAACACGGGCAGTACTGCCAGAGCCACACAACTCGCCGGACGGAAGAGAGAACAGGAAGGGAGAGAAGGGAGAAGGATGAAGGTGCAGTCGAGGCCCCACACCGATGGTGGGAGTGCGGGCAGCGCGCCGAGGAGCACCGGGTCGAGTTCGTCATCGTCTCGGTCGCCCTCGACTGGCGGCAACTCTACGGGGGGAGGCACGGCGCCGGGCTCGTTCGGCGCGGTGCGGATCGGAGGCGCGGGCGCCCTCAAGGAGCTCGAAGAAACGGCCAAGCTGGGCGACGACGCGGCGTGGCGGAACCTACTGGAGCGCCTGCCCAACGTCAATGCGATCTTTCATCTCAACGTACATCAA
>CDFA01026054.1:41138-56562 GCA_000826305.1 Acanthamoeba healyi | reverse complement strand
CCGCTTTCGCTTTCGCTTTTTATTTCTACCTTGTCCTTGGCATGGCCCGTTGTGGTGGGAGCGTGCAACACAGCAGCTCGTTTGTCGCGTTGGCCGACACACACCACAGGGCGCAACGCACACACGCATGCCTCATTTTTGTTGCTCCGTGTTATCAGTGTGCACACCACGGGCGTTTACCTTACTCAGCTGAGTTCTCTTCTCTCCCTGTTCCTGTCATGTTATGTGTATTGGCGCCACGCAGACAGAGGTACGGGAGGGTGCTGGTGTGCTGTCTGGTGTGCGTGTTGATGCTCGTGACAGGCGTGCTGACTCCTGTTTCGATGCTACACCACGCGTGGTGTTGATGCTCCCACTTCGCACACACGCCAGGAGGTACGCCATCCTCATCCACCTAATGCTCGCTCAGGCTCTAACACTGACCAAACATTTCGCCCCTCTTTGCTGGTGACTGGATGCGACTCGCGCAGTGGGTACGCGCTCTGCCTCCACCACTTCCACGACGTCTGGATGTGAGTTTGATCTCAAAGCTGGTGCTTGTGTCATGTGCAGAGGACTCCCCTCTACGTAGCAGCCGAGGAGGGGCGAACCAGCTTCGTTATCGAACTGCTCCGACGAGGCGCCGAAGTCAACGCTCCTTCCGTACGGCTCTTCCTCCCTCCTCCTCGCACACGAACACGCGAGCATGATCTAACGTGCTGTCCCTTGTGTTTGTGTGAGCGCAGAGGGTACACTCCTTATCTCCTTCGTTTGCTGCCTCTCTTTTCCTTACCTCTGATCCTTTTCTTGACTTCTCCTCTGCGGTCGTACCTCTCCTCCGTCGGCTTCGCTCATCTCGCCAACAGAGGGTACGCCTTTAATTGCCGTGTGATTAAGTCGATGAATGCTGTAGACCTCACCAATTGTGTATGTGTCGCTTAGGTGGTACGTGAGCCTCTTGTGCACCTCCTTTTTGATGGTAGCCTGGGCGTCTCTCTGACTTCGCAACGTCCCTTCCGTCTCTTGCTTGGCTGATGTGTTCGGCTCGTCGACTACCGTTTAGAAACGAGTACGAGGCCATTCTCCTTCCTTCAGATCTGCGCCTGTGTGAGTGTATGACGCTGATGATTCGCTGATCGTGCTTTCCTCCCTCTTCCCTTCTCCCTCGTTCAATTGCGCTCTGCTCCATGACAGCTGGTATGCACTCCTTCCCTTCTTTCTCAAACGTGTCATCATCAGAGCAGCTGACAATGTTTTCTTTCCCTTCACTCTGTCGTACAGGATGTACGTGATCCTATGTTTGAGAGTGTGTGTGTTGCGCCTTGGCGTAGCCGGGAGCTGATGTTATGAGGTCATATTGCATGCGCGCGTTGTTTTGGCGTCGTACGCCGCTTGACTCTTCCAATTACCCGCCAATCAGAACGTACGCCACTCCCTGCGCGCTCTATTGGTTCCACAGGAACGGTTCACGTGCCACGATCTCACACGTGTGTGTATGGCTTTCTCTTACCGCGCGTGCCACAGACCGTACGTGCCCGTTTTCTGTTGTCCAGAGGAGAAACTGAGTGAGTGACTCACTTCATTTTGTCCGTCCGTTGATCGCACATGCCGTACTCGTGTCGCCTCGCTTTCGTCTCCTTGCGCAGTTGGTACGCGAACACTCCTTTCCCATTTCCACACACTTCTTGTGCTGACAAATAGGTTCATTGGCCTGCAGGGGGTACGTCTGGGTCGAGCGTGAGTGCGTTTTTTGTCGTGCAGGGATGCGCAGGTTGTGTGCGTTTGCTGACGACCCATTTCACACGTTGTGTCCTACGCTTGTTTCCTGATCGCAGGCTGTACGCTCCCCCCACCCCTCACATTGTTCGCTCATCTGCTTCTGTTAGCTGAATACTAACACATAATGCACACACGCAGATCGTACGTGGTCGCTCTCAACACCTTGAGTGGTTTTCTCTTCGCATCAACACTAACGCAGCCTTACCTCCGCTCCACCGGCAACCTCACGCGTCACCCTCCACGCACCAACAACCGCAACCGTCCAGCTGGTACGGCCCCGTCCGAGCTTCGCCCACGCGCGATATTGTGAACTTCATCGTCGTATTCATGCCCTCTCTTTGTCTGTGTATGCTTGTATCGGTTGTAGGGAGAAGCAGAGCCGATACAACCGACCATGAGGGAAGCAAAAGTACGTTCACCCGCGCACAGGACCGATCACACATTCCGCTGCTAACTCGCAAACTACGACGACAACAAACGACAACAACCGTGTAGTATGTACGTATCGGCTCACCCTTCCTTTGCGGCATCATCGATTGACCGCCTCGACTTGTCTGTCGCTCACCATGACCGTTTCAGGAGGTACGCGCGCAAAGCTCTTTATCTTCTGTGAAGGCGCTCCAGGTCGCCATTTGACCCCTGCGCCTTCCTCTCTGGGTGAACAACGCACTCGGACCTAAAAAATTGCAACGATCTTAGGAGGTAAGCGGCTTCCTCCGCTGTGGTGGCGTCTCTCGATCGCTGTGCTGACATCGAATCTTTGTACACCCAAGGAAACGGCGCTGGACGCTGCAACACAGCGGAATCACATGGACATCGCAATCATCCTCTTGTTCGAGGGAGCCTTCGTTGGCAAGCGGGTACGGACTAAGAAGCGGGAGGACGGCTGGCTGGCCTTATCACGTGCACACTGACGCTGTGTCTTTGTCTGTGGCGTGGTGGGATGCATCATCACAGGCGGCCACAGTGTTTGCCAAGCAGCGAGAACTGTCGCTTGCGGGTCGCGACCTCACGGCGCTTCCCAAGTGGGTTCGCGAGTTCCGAGGGCTGAAGAAGCTCGATCTCTCCGACAATCAGCTCACGGCGCTGCCCACCTACATTTCGGACTTTCGCCATCTCGAGAAGATGGACCTCACGGGCAACCCGCTACCTAGCATCCCCGTCGAGATCAAGCAGCGCCTCGACCGCAGCCTGAAGCCGCTCATGGTCTACCTCCGCAACCTCAAGATGTATCGTATCCACAGCTTTCCTTCCTCTGCACGCACGACACCACCGCCACTTACGCGCAACGACGTCCTAGGTCGCAAGAGAAGAAGTGGTCCCGCGTGAAGCTGATGCTGGTGGGCCGCGAGAACGTGGGCAAGACGTCGATCCTCAAGTGCCTCCACGCCTTCCTCGACAACCCCAAAGCGATGAAGAAGAAGCCCGAAAAGAAGAAGAAGAACGCGCCCAACATTCCTCTCCTCAGGTGCCTCACTGCCTCTCCGCCTCAGGCAAGTCAGTGCTCGGGTGCTGATGCCTATTGTCTGTCTGTTGTGCGCGATGACAGTACGGACGGCATTCAAATGGGACGACTATCGACCGTGAACTGGACTCGGCAGGTGAAGAAGGGCAGCAAGGGCAAGGAGGTTAAGAGCGACCCGATCGAGTTCCAGACCTATGACTTTGGCGGGCAGGTGGTGTTCTATCCGACGCACCAGCTCTTCCTCACCGCCCGATCGCTCTACCTGGTGGTCTTCAACGTAGTTGAGGACGACCGCACGAACGTGCAGTACTGGCTCAAGCAGGTCAAGACGTCGACCAAGGGCCTCGAGGCGCCTATCATTGTCGTCGGCACCCACATCGATCACCCCAGCTGCCCAAGCGGCCAAAGCCTCCTCCAGATCGGCAAGCAAATCCAACGGTACGCAGCGCGCGTGGGGATGACCACGACACACGCACTCACGCATGTCACGTGAGCATATTCGCTCACTCCCACATCTGAATTGCAGGCAAGATATCAACGTGCGCAAGGTGTGCTTTGTGAGCTGCCAGACAGGCGATGGAATCGAAGGGCTGATGGACGCGATCGTGGATCTGGCCGAGAAGCACAGCTTCCTCAAGCAAACGGTGCCCGAGAGCTACCACCTGCTCCTCCAGACAATCGACAACCTGCGGAGCGGCAAGTCGCCCGACCCGGCGGCCACCGCGGCGCCGGCCACTTCCGCCTCTATGCCGCAGCTCCCCATCAGCGAGATGGCGGCACAGACCGTGACGCCTCTCTACTCTAGTGATTCCTTCGTCGCCTTCTCTCGCGACTCTGCGGCGCAGGAGGGACTGAAGTGGACGACCTGGGAACGCATCGAGAAGCTGGGCCGGGGCTGCGGCATCGCAGTCGAGGACCTGGGCGAGGTGGTGCACTTCCTGCACGACGTCGGCACGTTGGTGCACTTTGACGATCCGTTCGGCGGACTGCAGGACCTGGTGGTGATCGATCCGCAGTGGCTGGCCGACGTCATGAAGAGCATCATCACGTTCAACAACAAGTGGATCAAGAACGGCATGATCGGTCAGCGGTACCATTTCTCTCCGCTTGCTTGTGAGATCTCCACCCAGCGCACGATCCTCTTCTCACACGGCAAACTGGCGCCAGGGAGCTGTTCAACTGGGTGTGGCGAGACTTCCCGCCGCATCTCCATCCAGCGCTGCTGCGCATGTTCGAACGGTTTCAGGTGCGCGCCGTTGGCGCCAGCTTAGGCTCGCCCCTCCCCTTGTTCGTACTAACCTCGCATGCTCGTCGCCGACGCAATCCAATGCACACCCGCAGATTCTGTTTCAGATGCGGATTGAGCAGGTCCAACACCAGGAGGACATAGGTGACGAGGAGGCTGCACGGAAGCCGGCGGACGAGGACCTTAAGGGGAAGCTGTTCATGGTGCCCTCGCTCCTCCCGGAGGACTGTCCGGCCAGCGAGCTCGCCAAGGAGTGGCCCGAAGCGTGCGAGAGCGACGTGACAGAGTTTGGCCGTATCTATGATCTAGGGGACTTCGTGCCGATCGGTCTCTTTGCTCGCCTCATCGTGCGTGTGCTGCACATCCCAGACATCAAGCTCATCCTGGCCTGGCGCTCGGGCATTCTCATTGAGCTCACGCGTCCTGGAGAGACCGACGACGCGCCGCCGGTGATCGAGCGCGCCCTGATCCGGCAGCACTCGCGGCCCACATATCTGTTCGAGCTGCTCGTGCGCACCAACAGCTCCACCGCGCTCGCTTCGGACGACACGACGGCACACAAGCAGCTTGGTGCCGATCAGAAATCGAATCTGCTCGCGTCGAGCCTGCTGCGCATCAAGTCTATCAGCCTTTGGCGCATGGGCGAGATTGAGGGCCCGGGAGCCCTGTCCACCCTGCGCCGCAGAGTTCGCCCCACGTCCTCGATGTCGACTGCTAGTGTATCATCGAGCGAGACCGAGAGCGAGCAGACAGAAGACAGCAATGCCTCGCCACCGCGACCGCCCGTCGAAGAGATCTTACGAGTCGACCTGCTCGAGCACTTGGTCTATGTGCTCGACGTGCTGTTCCAAGGCTACGTCGGACTCGAGGTGCAGAAGCGGGTCACCTGCCTAGGCGCCAACCAGAAGACCGGCAAGGCTTGCCGACACGCCTTCGACTACACCGAGTGCATCGAGGCCGTCATGGGCGCACGACCCTTGCGCTGCCCGTCGCACCGCGGCGCCCCGATCTCCATCGGGCGTCTCGCGCCGGACATCGCCATGGGTTCGGTGCGTCTCATCGGTGAAGACGAGCTGCGCAAGCATAACCGCATAGGCAAGGGCGGATTCGGCGAGGTCTACAAGGCCACCTGGAACAACTCCACTGTCGCCCTGAAGCTGCTCATCGTTCGTTACTCCCTCACTCCATTGCGTGTTTCATGTGTGACGACCACCACGACGAAAGAGACATTGACCGTGATCCTGACACGTACGTCACACAACGCTCACCAATGCAGAGGATCAAGGAGGAGGACAAGGAGGAGGATGCCAGGAAGTTTGATGAGTTCAGGCGCGAGGCCTTCCTCATGAGGTACGCCTCGACTCTGGAGCCTTTGTCTCTTGCGTTCCTGTGACTGAGCCGCGCCGCTCCACAGTTCTCTCCAGCACGACTACGTGATCAGGCTATTTGGCATCTGCCACCACCCGCTGGGCATGGTCATGGAGTACGCCGGCGCCGGCGATCTCTACCACTTCCTGGACAACCAGCAGAAGGGCGTCGTGCGGCAGCTCTACTCGCCGGCCGTCCACAGGTATGCGTTGCCTGAAGGCGCGCAAGTGCTCGAACACCTCCAGAAGGGTACGCCGCCCAGACAACCAGAGCTCGATGGCATGGCCTTGAGCCTTTCCAGGCCCTGCATTGAGCGCATGCTACACAATGCAGGTGAGAAGGTGGGTGTGAAGCGCAACGACGTACGGGAGGAGCGCGGCTGGTGCGAGGTCGAGACGCCTCATGGAGAGAAGGGCATGTTCCCCAAGGAGTGCCTCCAGCTCTCCAAGGCGCCGCTCACCGACGAGCAAATCCCGTGGGAGCTGCGATGGCGCATCATCCTCGACGTCGCTCGAGGAATGAATTACCTGCACTCCTTCCAGCCACCCATCGTGCACCGCGATCTCCGCTCTCCTAACGTCTTCGTACGCGTCCCTCCCACAGCTCCATCATCTGCCTGATGAGCTTGTTGTACTGACGGTGGCTTCTGCTGTGCACAGCTCATAAGCACGAGCCTGGATGCGCCCATAGTGGCCAAAGTGGGCGACTTTGGTCTGGCCCGACACACCGACCCGACGCTTGACGAGGGCTTGCGCACTTGGCAGTGGCTCGCACCCGAAGTGCTCAATCTCGAGCACGTCGAGTACGACGAGCGATCCGATGTATACAGGTACAGCATGTCGGTCTCTCTGTAAAGCTTCAGCTTCTCCTCCTCGTGACCCTTATCTCACACTCGCCACGTCGGCAGCTTCGGCATCGTGATGTACGAGATCGCCGCGCGCAAGCTCCCCTTCGTGGACGAGTACTGGATGAGGTTCCAGCGTAACGGCTACTTCCAGGCCCGAGATTGCATCAACGCCATCATCCACGATGACTGCCGCCCGACACCGCCCGGTCACTGCCCGCCCGAGTTCGCCCAGCTGATGCAGGTACGAGTGAGGCACATGGCCAAGCAGCGATCCCTCAGCACTCGCCACGACGCTCACGTCCTCTCCTGGTGCACGTGCAGGACTGCTGGCGAAGCAATCCGGGCGATCGGCCCACATTCGGTCAGATCGTCGAGCGCATCGGCCGACAGGTGCCCGACGCCGCGCCTCGCGAGGTCCAAGAAGTCGACGACTGAGCCTGAGGCTTCCCTACCGTACCGCCTAAGAGGCAGGCCTGCTCTAAGAGTAAAGCGGGGTTGCCGTTTCTTGTAGTTTACACTCTAGCTGTACAACAACTGAACTCTGAGATGACCTTTACGTCCGATCTTGTCCGTCTGCCTTGTGGCCATGCAAGCGCCGTTGATCACTTATCGCGTAATCCCGGAACATGCAGAGAGGCTGCCGGAAAGCGAGAATGACGTCTCTCTCCTTGGCACCCAACAGCAGGCGAGACCGCCGTCGCTCTTCTTTCTTTGTTCATTCTTTTTACTCCGAAACAGCTCGAGTTCCTTTGCGGGTGACGGTGTCGAAAGGAAGGAGAGCGGGCCGTACCGCACACACCACGCCTAGGCCCCAAACAGCACGCTCACGCACCAAACGTTGCAACGATGGCGTCGCTAGCGGCGAGCACTGGCAGGGTGGCCGCGGCGGCGGCCGCTGGCGATCTCCAAGACGAGCAGCGGCTCGCACAGGCCGTGCGCGCCGGCAACCTCAAGGCCCTCGCCGACCTGCTCGCGGGCGATGCTGCTGGACTCAACGTCAACTCCCTTCTCAGGGGCCAGGTGCTCATTCCCCTCCCTCTTCTCTAGCAAGCCCCCCCCCGCCCATCTACCAATCTTTTTGTCGATTTCGAAATCGATCGATTTTTTCAACCAAGCAACTGCAACCGACCGAGATTGGGGTCCAAGATGGCTCACACACTCTCATGGTGCTACAAACGCGCTAACAGGTCTCGACCACGACACAGCTGCAAGAGGTACCGCCATTTCGCCCCCCCGCCAAAATCCAATCCCTCCCTTCTTGTTGGGACAACTCGACAATGACGCTTGCATCCCTTCCACCACACACACAACCCTCCGAGAGCAGAAGGTGCGCACCCTTCCACTCGTCACTCTCGCTACCTCGACACTTGCCCTTTTTGCGGTCATCCTTGGACCACGTCCGGGGGTTACGTGTTGTTGCGTCAATCCCCGCTGATGGTCGGCTCATTATCTTGCGCGACCAAACGCCAAGGAGGGCGCAGTTGGCGTTGGCGTTTGCGTTTGCGTTTGTGTCCACAGTGAGCGTGTTGGCTGAATTGAATGCGTGTGTGCGTGCGTGCGGTGAACAGTGTACGCCGCTGTACCTAGCGTGCGCCGAGGATGCGGATAACGTGGAGGAGGTAGTGCGTGCACTGCTGGCCAAGGGCGCCGACGTCAACAAGCCATCCGTACGCTTGCGCCCCTCTCCCTCCGTTTCTTTGGTTCCAAGTTGGCTCCTGACTGGATGACGCATCTCACCTCGCCCTTTTGTCGCTTGCAGCTGGTACGCTCGACGCGAGAGAATGCCCCTGCGCGTGTGCTGCGTGACATAGAATCCCTTGCGTTGTGCTGACTTTGTTCCTGTGGTTGTGTTGGGGATGCTGGCGGTGCTTGGTGCACCTGTAGGTGGTGCGTTTCCCCTCTTAGTCTCATGAGATGAGCATGCAAATTTGTGACTGTTGTTCCCTAACCGCGCTTGCTGCTTGTGTGGTGGTTTGTCACGCAGGAGGTACGCGTGGCCTTTCTTCCTCTCTCTCTCTCTCTTTGCGTGTCGTGCGTGAAACAGACTGTCCCCATCACCTGCCATCACTCATCTGACTTTGCTTCACCCCCTGGCTCTTCGCCTTGTCCGTCCGCTGAACATAGTTTGTACGTGCCCATCTCTCTCTCTCTCTCTCCTCCGACACACGCGCGCAAGGCTGCTGTGCATGTGGGCGCACCTGCTCATGAACTAACTCCCGCTCCCACACGTGCAGAAAGTACGCTCAACACTTGCCGTTGCATTACGCCCTCAGCGTTTTATATGTTTGCGTGTGTTAACCTCTCAACTTTCGCACTCACCCGCACGACACACCACTGCCCTGGTTTCATCCCCTTTCTCCTACGTGTAGGACGAGGTAATCCCCCTTTAGCTCCGGCGTCCAGCTTTCGCACTGCTAACCCCTCCTCCTCTTCCTCCTTTGTCCATCTCTTTTCGGTTGCCCTCGCCGCTTTGCTCGTTGGCGTCGGTCTAGTTTGTACGTCTCTCCCTCCTCAGCTTGCGCACGGCAGCTCAGGGCTTCCACTGAGAGTTTCCTTGGCTAACGCGCGCACCTCTTTCTTCTCCCACACACCAGGATGTACGTTTACGCTCTTCTGCCTTCCTCTTCTCCTCACGGCCTGTCGGTCGGCGGAGGCGGTTGTGACAAGTTGAGCGGTTGATTAATGTGCTTCTTTCCGATGCTGTGGCTGCTCTCTCCAGGATGTCGTTGTACGTATCCCCCGCCCTCCTATGTGAATGCACACACCGCTGCTGTTGATGACCTACACGCTAATCAACGCTTTTCTCTTCGTTATCCAACAGAGTGCGGTACGTGAGGGTTTTGTCACATTGTAGCACGCATGGCCGTTTGTCTGATGATTGCTTGTGCGGTTCGTGTAGCTGGCTCTGGGTGCGGCATCAGAGATGCAGGGCGGCGGCAAGCTTGTACGTCATCCTCCTCCCCTGTTCTCTTCTGCACACGGCTTTATTTTAACTCCGTGTGTTGGATCTTCTCTTGTACTTGACTGCACTTCATCACAAACAGGAGGTACGTTCGCTTGATGCTCCTCCTCGACTGGTGAGCATCGTTGGCTCACACTGCAACCATCCATCCTTGTCTTTCTTGCTTCTTCGCTTCCACTCTAGAACGTACGTATTCCTGCCTTTGTTGCCACTGAGCAACAAAACCCCGTCGTTGACATCGGACGTATGTGTGTGTGCCGTGTCTCACATAAACTCAGGAGGTACACTGCACTCTCTTGACTCAGCCCTCTGCTTCATCAGCGGATGGCGTACCACCTTAGCGCTTCTCCTGACCCGCTGCTGTGTGTCTCTAGCTTCCCCTGGACGCGGCAACACATAACAGAAACCTGCAGCTTGCTCTCCTACTGCTCGACAGCGGCTCCAAGATGACCTCCAAGGTACGTGGCATGCCATACTGCTCGGCCTGGTCCTCATTCACACTTGGCTTGGCCCCACCCGTTTGCAACCCTGACTACAACATCACAACGCACTGCAGTCGGCCGCGCGACTTCGAAAGCTGAAGCAGCTGAGCCTGGCAGGCAGGGGCCTCACTGTGGTGCCGGCATGGCTGGAGGAGTTCAAGGGTCTGCGCCAGCTGGATCTGTCCGACAACGAGCTCACCGCGCTCCCATCCTTCCTGGCCAACATCAAGGGCCTCGTCAAGCTCGACATCTCGGGCAACCCGCTGGAATCGATCCCGTCCGAGGTCAAGAGCGGCTCGCTCAAGGGCATCCTCGTCTATCTCCGACAACTTGCGAAATCACAGGCCAAGTGGGCGCGCATCAAGCTGATGCTGGTGGGCAAGGAGAACGTGGGCAAGACGACGCTGCTGCACTGTCTCACCACCCTCCTTCACAACCCCAAAGCCGCCAAGAAGTCCGCCTCGGACTTCTTCGCCGCCACCGCCAAGGGCAAGAAAGTCCCCTCGCATCTCAGGTATTGTGCGCGTTCGTGTTCGCGCGTGCGTGTGTGCGTGGCTGTCGATGGCCAGATGAGCTGACAGCGATCACGTGTATGCAGGCACATGCCGCTGAGCACGGACGGCATCGGAATGGGCGAGCTGTCGACGAGCACCTGGGTGACAGCCCGGCGCAAGGGCAAGACCGATCCTGTCACCTTCCAAACATACGACTTTGGCGGGCAGATGGTGTTCTATCCGACGCACCAGCTCTTCCTCACCGCCCGATCCATCTACCTGGTGGTCTTTAACGTCGTCGAGGACGACCGCACTCATGTGCTCTATTGGCTCAAGCAGGTGCCATTTGACGGCCTCAATCCCACACACACACACACACACACACTTGCTGATGGCTCATTCGCTGTTTGTGCTGTGTTCAGGTGAGAGCGTCCACAAAGGGAAATGAAACACCGATCATCGTGGTGGGCACGCACATCGACCACCCCGACTGTCCCAATGCGCAGACGCTCACCACGATTGGCAAGCATTTGCAGCGGTAAGAAAATTATACCGCTTCACCCTTCGTGCCCGTGTACATGTGCAGTGATCTGACTGAACAACGCTCTTCAGCGAGGAGCGCTGGGTGCGTAAGGTCTGCTACGTGAGCTGTAAGACGGGCGACGGCCTGGAGGATCTCATGGAATCGATCATCGATCTGGCCGACAAGCACAGCTTCCTCAAGCAGTTCATCCCCGGCAGCTACTACACCCTCCACCAGACCATCTCCAACCTGCGCACCGGCAAGGTGCAGGTCGAGGCCCCGAAGTTGCCACCGGGAAAGAGCGACGGAGCCGATGAGCACGACGAGCAGCAGGCCGGATTCAGCACGGCGTTCGGAGCTAAAGAAACGCAGTCGAGTCAGGTGCTGCGGTGGACCACATGGGACCACCTGGTCAAGCTGGCCGAGGGCTGCGGCATCGACAGCGAGGAGCTGGTCGAGGTGGCGCGGTTCCTGTACGACGCCGGCACGCTGGTGCATTTCGACGACGCATTCAGCGGCCTGCAGGACCTTGTGGTGATCGACCCGCAGTGGTTGGCCGACGTCATGAAGAGCATCATCTCTTTTAACAATAAGTGGGTCAAGAACGGCGCAATCACACAACGGTATGAGTTCTATGTTATGTAGGCGTGTGCGCGTGTGCGTGGACAACGCTGTGTCTTGCGTGACCTCATCAACTTGTTTCGTTTCGTTTTTCAACAGTGAGCTCTACAACTGGGCGTGGCGAGACTACCCGGCCAACATTCGTCCGGCGCTGCAGCGTATCTTTGAGAAGTTCCAGGTGCGGCCTCGCGAGCGCGAGCATGTGACGCGCGCGTGTGAGCATGCCCTGATCCATCGCGACTGATGTTGTCGACCTGCGTGCGAACGTGCAGATCATCTATCCGCTGCGACTGGACCATGTGCTCCCGATGGACGAAGAGGTAGCCTCCGCTGGCGATAAAGAAACGGAGAAGCCCGTCGAGAAGCGGTTCATGGTGCCCAGCTTGTTGCCCGAAGACCCTCTCGATGAGGTGCTCAACAAGGTCTGGCCTCCGAACAAGAGCGAGGGCATCATCGAGTACGGGCGCATCTACGAACTCAGCGACTTCATTCCCATCGGCCTCTTCGCTCGCCTCATCGTCCGCATAATGCACATCCCAGGTACTATCATCACCCTGTCTCAGCAAGGATTGATCCCGCTTCCGCTTACATATGCTGTATCACCTGTGACATGCGTTTGCAGGCGTGCGGCTGCTGGTGGCGTGGCGCACGGGAGTGGTGGTGGAGGCGGATTCCCCACAGCTGGCCGCCGATGGAAAGCCGATCACCTACCAAGCGTTGGTGCGACAGCTGGACAAGCCCGAGTACAAGATAGAGGTGCTCGTGCGGGTGGAGGCGGACACGCACACAGAGGGCGACGAGGGCGCGGAAAAGGACAGCAAGCAAAGCCGAGACAAGGGAAAGGACAAGGACAAAGGCAAGAAGAACGACGACGATGACAAGGACGAGCGCGTTAACAGCGAGAAGAACAACTACTCGTCCGCCGAACGGAAGCTCTTCAGCAGCGTCTTCCAGGTCAGCCGTCACTTTGTATTGTGTCTGCGTAGCTTGCGTGTATTCACGGAGTTGCCTTGTGTTTGTGCGCTTGCAGGGAGTGGAGAAGACCACGGAGACGAGAAACAAGGAGCAAGACGGAGGGAAGGTGTTTTTGCTGGAGCAGGTGATCTACCTCATCGATGTGCTCCTCCAGGGATACACGGGCCTCGAGGTTTCTCGCAAGATCCCCTGCATCCTCCCCTTCTCGGATGCTCCCGAACGCCGCTGCAGCCACCTCTTCACATACGCCGGTACGAGGCCTTAGTGTCCGCTCTTCGTTCTGCTCTTCGTTCTTGTTGCTGACAACCGACCGGTGTGCATGAAGAATCCGTGGAGTCGGTGATGCTGGGCCGACACTTGGAGTGCCCCGTCCACGGCACGTCGCTCAGCGTGCACCGCCTGGCGCCGGATTTGGCCATCGGTTCGGTCCGATTCATCGAGGAGTCAGAGCTGCGAAGGGGCAATCAGATCGGCCAGGGAGGCTACGGTCTCGTCTACAAGGCCTCCTGGAACAACACCCCAGTTGCTCTCAAGCTGCTGATCATCAAGGTAGCGAAACACAAAACATGATACCCGTCTTGCGTGTGCGTGTGCGATCCTCCTTACTCATCCTCGGCTTTGTCGAATGGACAGAACCAAGAAGTCGAGGATGAGCTCGAACTCGAAGAGAAGGACAAGCAGAGCACCAAGCACTACGACGAATTCAAGCACGAGGCCTTCCTCATGAGGTACGTGTACACAGGCAGCATCCATCGTTCACCCTAGTTCGATGTTCGTTGTGCAAAGAGCAGAGCCCCGTCTTACCTGATCATAACCTGATTGTGACCTGCGATAGCTGTCTGGAGCACGAGAATGTGATCCGGCTGTACGGAATCTGCTACAACCCGCTGGGCATGGTCATGGAGTTTGCTGGCAATGGCGATCTGCACGACCTCCTCGAGAGCCTTCAGAAGGGCAAGGTCAACAAGGACCCCTACTCCCTTCGTACGTCTCTCTCTCTCTCTCTCTGCGCGCGTGCATGCATGCGTTCGTTCGTTCTGATACATATGAGAGTTGATCGTGTCGTATCATGTGGCATGTGACAGAGTCGGGCAAGCATCAGATCTTGCCGCTGAAGGCGGGTGATTCGGTGATCATCTTGGGCAAGAAGAAGAAGACGGAACTCTACGAGATAGAGACCATGTACGGCGAAAAGGGTCTCTTCCCGGTCGAGCTAGTCGATCTGGGCAAGGTACAGCTACGCTGTGCTGCTGGCTGTGTCAATCTGCTCCACTCTCTTCGCGGTCACTGATAAGTGCGCTCGTCTTGATGCCTGTTCTCTTGTAGGCGCCTCTCAAGGATGAGCAGATCCCGTGGGCTCTGCGGTGGCGCATCGCCCTCGATGTCGCCAAGGGAATGGGATACCTGCACTCCTTCCAGCCGCCCATCGTGCACCGCGATCTCCGCTCTCCCAACGTTTTCGTACGCGTCCCTCCTTTGTCTGATCCTCCACCCATTCATCGCCACGTGATCCGTGCTCACGATTCATCCCTCATCAGTTGACCGCGTTCGAACACGACGCCAAGACGGTGGCCAAAGTGGGCGACTTTGGTGCGTCTTGATCACCCTGCGTGCCCTCTTATCGCTCGCTGTGCTTACCTGTGTGATCACCATGAAAGGTCTGGCTCGTCATGTGGATCCGCGTCTGCACGAAGGTCTGCCTACATGGCAATGGTACGTGCACTACACTCACGCGGAAATCTGCCAGTACATATGGAGGACCAATCGGAGGTTGTTTTTGTGGTTGGTTGCACACACAGGCTGGCACCCGAGATCCTCGACCATGAAAACACCGAGTACGACGAGCGATCAGACATCTACAGGTAACGTCCGTGATTGCGTGCTCGAGCTCCTCTCTCGCTCTGTCTGCAGCCTCGTTGGCTGATCGTGCGCTTAAACAACACGCACGTACAGCTTCGGTATCGTTATGTACGAAATCGCGTCGAGGAAGCTGCCCTACACCGAGGAGTATTGGGATCGCTTCCAGAGGAACGGGCACTTCCAGGCCAAGGACTGCCAGAACGCCATCGTCAAGGACCAGTGCCGTCCCACTCCGCCTCCCGACTGTCCACCCGAGTTCGCCAAGCTCATGCAGGTGCGCATCCCCGGAGCTAAAGGCAACCTCACGATGCCGGAACCGTCGGATTGCGAGATTTAAGAGGTGGCCTAGCAGTGAGCTCACACACGTGCTTCTCTACGCACACTTTCGCAGGCTTGCTGGTCGCACAACCCGCACGATCGGCCCTCGTTCGCGCAGGTTGTGAAGACCATCACCCGCAACATCGACGCTTCCGCCAAATCCTAAACCTCAATTGAGGACCAGGAATCCTCTGCACCCGCCACCAACCCACCAACAGCACAGCACAGGACGAGCATCGCACGGCAAGCCCACCGCGGCGAGTGGCGATTTTTCTCCGATGCCCACGGACCACCGCGTGCCATCGCAACACAGGGAGATCGTCCTCTCTCCTTTTCGCTGAGCTATGCGTGGAATTCATCACATGTTTGATTGCCGATTGGCGTAGGCCTGATTAAACTCGCCGCGTACGTGAAATTTCATCTTTTTTGTCGTCCCCCCGTCTTCCTGGTACCGCACGGCTGCGGAGCTACGCCGGATCGACAGTCGTCTCGCGTGCCCCAGGTG
>CDFA01026054.1:16379-41070 GCA_000826305.1 Acanthamoeba healyi | reverse complement strand
AGCGAACGACCTCGTCCCCCCAAGCTGCGGCCCCTCTTCACCGGTGCCAAGCGAGCCCAGGTATTACCCCCCTGCCGCGAGAAGAGAGTTGACTTTCGATGTGAGGTGAGGTGGGCAAGAAGAGGTGAATGCAAAAGGAAGGAAGGAAGGGAACAGAACGTTTCAATTTGGCAATTTGACATTAATGGAATTCCTCCCCCCCCCTTTAGATTACGCAAATCGGAAAGGCTGGCTACTCTCGAAGCGGCCTCCGGCGTCGCAGCCAGATTGGACAGCACCAACATCCAGCATACCATCAGCAGCAACAGACAGAGGAGATCGCGGAGCGCGCCCGGCCTCACTTCATCAATGGGCGTCAGGCGTAAGCTGGTCTTCACCTTTGTACGTCATGGCGAGACAGACGAGAACGCACAGAAGATCCTGCAGGGCTCCAAGCACACGCCCCTCAACGAGACCGGACGCGAGCAGGCCCGCCGCCTCGGTGCCCGCCTCCAGAAGGAGCACTTGAGCACTGCCAAGGGACGGAGTTCTTCCCAAGGCCAACCTTCCGGCTCGCGAACTGCTACGTCGCACGATCAAGAGCCCGCGTTCCACTTTGTCTTCTCCTCCAACAACCCAAGAGGTATTTCATGCTCCCCTCCCCTCTTGCTCAGCCGGACCGAGCTCTCTCTTCCGCCAAAATCTCGAAAGATGGGAGATTTCAGGCGCTACTCGCGATTCGTAGAATTTTCGGATCTCTTCCTTCCTTCCTATGGATGTGCGCTACCTTGAGCTCGCGATCTCACAACCGTTATCTGTTTAGCATGCGAAACCTCAGAGATCGTGGCGGAGCAACTCTCGCTGCCAACACCAACGTTTTCTTCGGCTTCGCCCTCGATGACTACCTCGCCCTCTTGGGGCCAGGTCGTGGCGACTCCGCTCCTCACTGAGAGAAGCCTGGGCGCGTACGAGGGCCGCCGCTCGGAGCAAGTGCTCGATGAATTCGGCAGGCTCAGATGGGACCATCTCCCCGAACCCCGCATGATGGGCCTTTGGGACATCATGGCCGAAGAATCCTCATGTACGCCTCTTCAGACGTCAAGAGCTTCTCTCCCTCTGCTCCGCGCCACTCACGCTCTTGTTCCGCACAGCGAGCCAAATGGGCGTTGAGTCCAAGTTAGAGTTCCTCAGCAGAGCGCAGAAGGCGATTCAATTCATGATTGCTCATATCGTGTCTTACCTCACACACTACGTATCAAGAAACGCCATCCCAGAGATAAGGGTCCTATGTGTCTCGCACGGTATGCGCTTCCTTCCCTCCTCCTTCTTCCTCTCTTCTTTCCTGGTGGTCTGCTGCCGAGCTGGCCTTATCACCGCTTGTCCTGAATCGACACAACGTTGGCCTTGAGCAATGGAGGCGATTCACACGCGGCACTGAGACGGAAATGGAGGTGGAAAATGGGCTGTGGTACCACAGCAGGCATCTCTCTATTCCCCTATTAGCACTTTTTGAGTGCACATCACTTACCATCCTCTCTCTCTCTCTCTACAGCACTGTTCATTCGCGCTCTGTTGACGCAGCTGCTCAACATCGGCACAGAATGGATTATGAACGTGGGGAACAAGGAGCCAACAAACTTCAGATGGTTTGCGTGCGATATTCGCAACGCTTCCGTCACTCGAGTGCAAACCGAGTTTGTGATCTACGACGCCAAGCGCGGACGCAGTGAGGAGGAAGGCGGCGGGGCGCTCATCAACGGAGGCGAGAAGAAGCACGAGTCGCTCAAGAAGAAAGTTCGACTCATGAATCCGTTCCTGCTTTGCCTCAATGACAGCAGTCACTGCTTCCTCGACTTCTCTGCCGTCACCAACGCCTGAGGTCGCCACCAGGCGTCGGCCTCTACCGCACACAGCAGCGACACCAATCACTGCGAATCATCAGCTTCCATCTCGTCGTCATCCCGACCGCCGTCGAGAGCCATCGACAAACGACGGACTCAATTCCTCACAACGCTACAGGCCTCACGGCCAAACACTCTCACACCCTCGCGCCCTCGTCTCCGCCGCCCAGGACGAGGACATCATCAAAACTCCTCCGAGACACCATCTACTCCACTCGACCTCACGTCCAACAGCCCTCCCTCATCTTTCGACTGCTCGCCTCGTTCCCTGTGGTACGCGCGGGCGCTACATCGCATACTGGTAGTTGTAGCGCCCGCCGGCCTCGAGGGGGCTCGAGCCTGTCCTCTTCGCCATCCTCGCCCAAGTTGGTTTATCATCATCGTCCTCATAATGATTGCTTATCTTCTTCATTTTTTTGTATACTCAATACCTCCTTCTCTTCCCGCCTCTCGCTTTCTTCCACAGCATCATCGTGACCATTCATTGGTAATACAAACGTCCTATTCACTCATCGTCATCATACTGCACACCAATTGAACACCGTCACCGCGGCTGGAGGAGATGAACCGTTGGGATCTTTAGTTCAGCGGCTTGGGGCTTGTGGGAGCAGAGCCCGGCACTGTAGCATCACGCATCTTGGCCCAGAACGGATGATCAGGGGTCTTGGTGCGCACAACCGCCTTGTTGGACGCGTTGTCGATCTTCACCACGGCATTGGCCAGAGTGCCCAAATCAAAGAAGTCGCCCTGGTCACACACGCACGCACGCACGCACGCACGATTGTTCAGTGGGGGGTTGCGACATCAAAGGTTCGAGGCGGACACATAGCGGTGGTACCTGGCCGAGGAAGTAGAACAGGGGAGTGAGCCAGCCCTTGGGCTGCTTTTTCTTCAGGCTCTTGTACTGCACGATGTTGACCTGGTGCGGCGGCAGAACGCGGCCTGCCTGGAGGAACAGCTTGATGAAGATATACTTGGGCCAGATCGTCGGTCTCTGAACAGCGCGGGGGAGGAAAAATCATGACAGCACACAAGTCAGGCATGAATGTGCCGTGGCATCGTAACCAGCCACCAAGGCTCTAGACCGTACCGCGAGTATGCCTGACTCCACGAGGCCCTTGCTGTTGATGAAGACGACGAGGCTACGCTCAGCAACGACGCGGTAGAGAGAGAGAGAGAGAGGGAGGGACGGAGGGAACGTGCCTAGTCCAATAGGCGCAGTTGCCTTTCTCTCCGAACAGGCGCAGGAAGTTGAGGAAAGGGAAGCGAAGCAGCGAGAAGCCCGCCTGGGACACGAGCGTACGATCATGCAAGAGTCAGCCAGCCCTCAGTCCAAAGGGGCACATCCATCGAGCATACAGCTGGAGCCATGTGGATTGTACCGTCTTGTCGTGCTCGTTTCGTCTCTTGATCTGAGGGGCGTGCGGGGGCACGGCTTTAGACCCTCTCAATGCAAAAGAGAGGAAGGAGAAGATCAAAGAGCGAGTACACACCTCCAGGAAGTGCCTGTGCATGGCCTTGATCTTGTCGTCGGGCCACTCCTCGATTCTGATGCCCATGATGGCCCTATTGTAAGCTCCGCCCTGAGAGAAGAGAGTTAACTATCTGAAACTATGATGGCTGTGGCCGTCGCAAGACTCAAATGGACGCTATGGGTGGCCTGCCTGTTCAGAGCCGGGTGTCGCTGGGTCTCCTGCCATTGAGCAAGACGAGGACGTGAGCCCTCGGCGCATGCAGTGTTGTCTGTGTGGCGGTGTGCTGCGATGCCGAATGGCGTACCGTAGAGGTAGTCCTCCGGCGCGAGGAAGTTGATGAGCGGATGGGTGGCCAGTCCGACCACGTTCATCACGTGCTGCTCATAGCCCTGCCCGTCCTCTGAACGGAAGGAGTACCGGATGGCTGCATGTCCGTACGGATTCTGTGCGCACACACTGCGTGAGAGAACAGGCTCATGTGAAGCGAGTCTCTCCATTGGTGTGGCATGGCACGGACCTGAGAGGAGGCAGAGTTACGTGAGAAACGGAAGACAACGGCCGGCTGCACGTAGATGTACTCGAGTGCTGGCGGCCTCGACACGCCTGTCACAGCACCACACGAATAAGTCCGATCAGTCGTCATTGTCGTCAAGGGAGGGAGAGGGGAAGGGACCAAGGGCCTGATCGAGCTCGGAGAGGATGGTGGCCTTGTTTGCGATCTCCTCAAAGTAGGCGCGCTCCTCTGGTTTGTCATCGTGGCCAGCTCTGGGTTCTTCGTTTTCGTTTTCGTTTTCGCTCTCAGGGGCGGCGCCTCCTCGCGTGGAGTAGTGCCGCGGCTCTCCGCCTCCTCCGGCAGCGTACCTGCCGCACCGTGCCGGCTCGGTGATGCGCATCCACGCAAGCGACAGCAACGGAGACGAGCGGCAGCCACCAACGCCATATCCCTCCCTCGGTGCGCAGGCGAGGAGCGAGCGAGAGCGCAGCGCGGGCGCAGACAGACTGCCAAACGCGCGCAGACGCGAGCCGCCTCCCGCGGTGGTGGTGAGCCCACGCAGCGGGCGCGAGGGCAGTCGTGCCGAAGCCGCTCTGGTTGCTCGTGCGTGCATGCTCCGATGATTAAAAAATAAAATATATTATAAAATGCGAACTAATTTTTATTTGTCACTGTATTGCGTAGTGCACAAGAGATGGAGGAGGGGTGTTGTGTGTCGGCGCCGGGGAAGGTGCTGGTGGCGGGCGGCTACCTGGTCACGCTCCGGCCCCACCCCGGGCTCGTCTTCTCCGTCTCCGCGCGGCTCTACGCGGCAGTCCAGCCCATTGCGCCCCTGCCGGAGACCGAGCACCGCGAACACGAGTTTGGGCTGGTGGTGGACTCTCCGCAGTTCCGGAAGACCTTCCGCTTCAGCGCTGCCCTCACCTCCACCTCGACCGGCAGCAGCGAGCCCTACCTCCTCCTCCGCAACCTGTACATACACTTCACGTATTTTTATTTATTTAATATAAATAGTTTCGTTTTATATTATATTATATTATTTGTATTAATTATTTAAATTAAATGTGTGGTGGAAGGTCGGGCGAGGCGAACGAGTTCATCGAGACGACGTTGGTGTCTGTCCTGACGGCCGGCGTGGGTCTTCTGGGCGTGGACAACTTCAAGGTACACCCTCGGGGCTCTGTGCCTCGGCGGTGGCGCTACCGTGGGCGAAATGCAGCACGTAGGAGCTAACCAGCCGCGGCTGCCCACGATCATCACCAGGCTCGGATGGGCGGAGGCGTGGTGGTGTCCATCCTCGGCGATGCCGCCTTCTACTCTACACCCGAAACGCCCGAGTCTGGTGAAGCATCACCCTCCACCACTCGCCTCACGTCGTGTGTGTCGTGCTGGCATCGTAGTGGTATCAGAACCATCTGACATTCTTCCTCATCATCATCGTCGTCACGATTGTGGTGGACAGAGCCCAAGAAGACAGGACTGGGCAGTTCGGCTGCGCTGGTGTCCTCGCTCGTGGCGGGTCTCCTGTCGTACCTGGGCCTTCTCGACCTTCAGGACTCCACACCATCCGGTCCGTCTTGGCCTTCCCTAGCGCGTCGTGAGTGATGGTGGTTGGCCACAGCTGTGGAGAAAGGCTAAGCGTAGTTCACCTCGGGGGCATCAGATGCGTCGCGGCTGCAGCTGGCGCACAACCTGGCGCAGTACTGTCACTACAAGGCCCAGGGGAAGATCGGGTCGGGCTTCGACGTCTCCTCAGCCGTCTTTGGCAGGTACGGCTCGCTCTCCTCGTGTTCGCACGTCGTCGTGTCGCGTCGCGTCGTGTTGTTACACTCTGTCCGCCTTATGCATTGTTCTCTCCTGATGAACAGCCAGATCTACACCCGGTTCTCGCCTGACGTCTTGCTCGCCGTCCCCGCGCTTCATATCGCGGTACTGGTTACGTGTGTGCGTTGTGTGGTGTTCCATAAGTTAGACGAACTCACGACTGGCTGCTTGTGGTTCTGGGAAGGGCGAGGTGGACCACGGCGTTATGGCGTCACCCACCACTCCGGCAAACATGGTCGCCATGCTCAACTCGCCTCTCTGGTACTCGGTCCCTCTTATCTGTGCGTGTCGTGTGAGTGTGTATGCATGTGCTGACAACGTGCTCCGTCCGCTCCATTACAAGGGATTCCAAGGCAGAGAGCTTGCAGCTTCCTCTTGGGTTCGCCTTCCGCCTCTCTCTCTCGTTGTGCTCGAGTGTCGTGTGCTAACCACCATGTGAATGTGTGCATGAATGGCAGGATGCACCTGCTGCTCGGCGACATCTCGGTGGGCGCCAAGACGCCCGGCATGGTCGCAGCGGTCGATCGGTGGCGCAACGGACTGAAGGAGCAGGGCAAGCTCGGTACTCACTCCTCGCTGTTCGCTGCTGGACCTTGCTGTGGTATGAGTTCATTACGCTCACACGAGGATGGCACACGTCCCACACGAGCAGATGACTCGGCGTGGACTCGCTTGGCGGAATTGAACGAGAGGATGATCGGCCTCTTCAAGCAGATCAACGTCCTGGCCGATGAGCGACGCGAGGTCTACACCTCGGCCCTCGCGCGCCTTGCCTCCCTGCCTGTCGATCAGGTAAATCCAACCATGCCAGCGCAGCTCGAGACCGAACCACTAACCACGCTCACCACCGCACGGCGATGCAATGCGTTGCACCCGCACAGTGGCAAACGACGCACGGTGGGAGTGAGGAGGCGACCGCCATCGTCGAGCGGCTTCTGGCTCTGCGCACGACCCTCGTAGAAGTGCGCAAGAACCTGAAGGAGATGGGCGACCTCTCTGGCGCCGCGATCGAGCCCGACGTGCAGACGCAGGTGTGCGACGCCACCATGGCCCTGCCGGGCGTCCTTCTCGCCGGCGTGCCCGGTGGTACGAGATCCGCCCTGTTGCTATCCGCGATGTACCGCGCTCGTCCGCTGATGTCTCTCTCTCTCTCTCTCTCACAGCTGGCGGCATGGATGCGCTATTTGCCGTGACGCTGGGAGCGAGTGCTCAAGCTGCCGTACGTCATCACTCCAGGCGCATAGCGTGGGGTACGTGTAAGGCTCACCACCTCGGGGGGTTGGATCAAGCAGGTCCAGGAGTTGTGGGCGAGTCGTGGCATCTCGCCGCTGCTGCTGGAGGAGGACCACAAGGGCCTGTGCGCGCATCCAATGGCCCACTTTGCCGACCTCCGACGCCGAAGCGCGCCCGGCGCCACGTCTGCCTCGTGATACTCCCCCACTACAACACACAATCAGTTGTACGTCTCAGTGTCTCTATTGCCTGCCTTTCTGGGCTCTCGCTCCGCTAGTGTTACATTCAATCGTTGCGCGTGCAACACTATGCGCTGTCTAGCCGCTCATGCGTTGCCAGCACTCCGTGTGCCTGAGCCACGCACACGCACGCGTGAGGACGATCAATTCGAGCAACGAGCGAGTGCACACATGTGTGGTGAAGGTCGGCGCCCGTACCACTCCTTGGCGACGATGGTGACTGTCGAACGGCCGGCGAGGGTGGCGCCGCACCCAGGACAGCGCACCTGCTCCCACGTTTTCTTGTGCTGCACGGGAGCTGCGCCGTAGTCGCCCGCCATCCCGCTGCCTCCGCCGTACCGCGGCGCGCTGGCGACGCTGCTGCCACTGCCGTAGCGCGCGGGCTGGGCCGCGTTCACCGGGACACTGCCGCCGCTGCCGTAGCGTGCGGGCTGGGCCGCATTGACGGGCACGCCTGCGCCGCCGCCGCCATAGCCTCGCGACGCGCTGGGAGAGGATGCAGGGCTGCCGTAGCTTCTGGTGGGCGTCGGCGACGCCGCCGGACTGCCGCCGTAGCGCTCGGGATGCGCCGCGTTGACGGGCACGCCTGCGCCGCCGCCACCGCCATAGCCTCGCGACGCGCTGGGCGAGGATGCAGGGCTGCCGTAGCTTCGGGTGGGCGTCGGCGACGCCGCCGGACTGCCGCCGTAGCGCGACGGCTGGGCCGCATTGACGGGAACGCCAGCGGTGGACGTGCTCACGCCGTACGCTCCGGCGGGAGCTCCGCGCACCGGCACGCTACCCGACGAGCCGGCCTGGGGGCTGCCGCAAGACGGGCAGAACTTCGCCGTGGCGCTGGGTACCGATGCTCCTGCAGTCACACAAATTAATACAAAAAGTTTACAAAATAGAAAAATAGAAAAAACAATTGAGGTTGCGGCGGCGCACCACACTGACTACAGAAAGGCATGGGTCTTGAGTGAGCGGTGGGACAGAGGGTCGCCTTCTTGTGGGTTTTGTTGTGTAGTTGTTTCGGGAGGAAACGGCTGGGAGAACTTGATCCGGCAAATATCCTGGCGGCACCTAATTTCGAACTTGTTCATCCAATCAAATTATTGCACAAAACAAACGGAAAATTTATTTTTCGTGTTTTCTCTTTGGCACAGAACAAGCACGACGCCGATCACATGGTCTCTTCGAGGTGGGCGACGCCGACCATGAGGCCCACGCCGAGGAGGAAGGCGAAGACCTCGTTGAAGGTCTGCTTGAAGGACGAGTCCTGCAGCAGGTCCGGCAGCACGTCGACCGTCGCGATGTAGATGAACCCACCGGCTGCACGCGCGCGGCCATCGCGGTGTCAGCACGAGCCAAGACCCACATGAGCGGTGTGAGCGCAGCGGCGTACCGGTGAAGGGGAGAATGTAGTGCGTGGTGTTGCCGAGGCCGTGCTCGAGCAGCACGCCCAGCAGGCAGCCCATGAAGGCACCCACGGCTGTGGCGAACTGCGCCATCATCGCCTGACGCCTCGAGAAACCGCTCTGCAGCAGGATGGCAAAGTCGCCTTCGCGCGTCACACACGTCTCGAGTGGTCAGCAGCTGCAACATATGATCACACGCGCATGCAAGAGAGAGAGAGAGGGCATGTGCTAGAGCGTCTTGGGGACGGCAGTGGTACCAATCTCGTGCGGGATCTCGTGCACCAGGACGGCGACCGTGGTGGTGATGCCGATGGGCGTGCTCACGAGGAAGGACGACGCGATAGCCAGGCCGTCGGTGAAGTTGTGCGTCATGTCAGCTGCACGTCGCGTGGAGAGGCGACAGGCGGACGCGTCAACAACAGACTGACGCGCTGCATTCACAAAGAAGGAGAAGGGGATCGAAACGAACCAGCAAGGTTGAGGAACCCGCCCACCTTGATCCCTTCTTCGACGCTGTCCAGCTTGTTCTTTTGCTTCTTCTCCTTCTTCTTGCCGTCCTGCTTCTTGTTGTCCTGCGTCTTGGTCTTGTCCTTTGGCACGCAATAACACAACTCAAGCATGTGAGCGCTAAGCAAGTGTGGGTGGCGTGTGGCGGGTGGGGGACAGTACGTGGGGCTTGGCGCCGTGCGAGTGACCGTGGCCGCCGCCGTGGTTGCTTCGCACGAACTTCTCGACGATAAAGAATGTCAACAGGCCGGCCAGCACGCCCAGGCCGACGACCATCGACAGGTCCTCGCCCTCGCCTTCATCGTGCGAGTGTGAATGCGAGTGCGAATGGCCGCCTTCGCCCGAGCCCGATGAGTGGAGCGCGTGCGGGATGAGGTGCAGGAACACGTCCGACAGCAGACCACCAACGGCGAAGCTCAGCAGCACTGCATGGGAGCGCCACTTGGTCAGCACACACCACACTCGCCGCACACACGCGAGAGACTGGGAGTGCTGCTGAGAGCGCATACCCTTGAGGAGCGGCTGACGTTCGGGCGTGTGGTCGATGGGGATCAGCGGAAGGATGAAGACGGGCGTGATGCTCACCAACGCCGTGGCCAACAACGCGTTCAGCTTCGCCCTGCACCGCGCGCGCGCGCACACACACACACACACACACACACACACACACACGGCAAAGAGAGCGAAGACAGAGACGCGTCACGATACATGGTCAGGTCTTTGATCCGAGGACAAAGTCAAAGAGGCGGTGAGGAAGAGGAGATAGTGGGGGCCGTACTTGGTCTTGAAGGTCCAGCCGGCAAAGAAGTCCTCGATCAAGCCAGCGGCAGGCTGCTGCTGCTGGGTCTCCTTCTCGTCCATCAAGCGCACCAGCTCAGCTACGTGGTCGTGTGCGTCGTGATCGTGGTCATGATCATGCGCGTGGTCATGGGTGTGGTCATGCGCGTGGTCATGGGCGTGGTCATGAGCGTGGTCGTGGTCGTGAGAATGCGAGTGCGAGTGCGAATGGGTGTGCGCGTGGGCCGCCCCGCCCCCGTGCGAATGGGAATGGGAATGCTGGGCGTCCGTCGCCACAAGGAAGCAGAGCGCGATCACCACCGCCACGAGGACCGCCGCGGCGATCGATCCCGTCCGACGCCCTTGCGTCGTAGTGTTCATCTTGGTCTCTGTGATTTCAATTAAAAGCCGTATCGTTGGGGAGGGCCCACTCAGTCGGCCGTATATTATTCGGCCGTAATAAATATTTTTTTATATATTGTGCCATGATTTCTCTTTTTTCCTTTCATTTTCCTTACGATCAGGTGCGTCCAGCCGCACCACGAGTCGCCGTTCCACTCATCGTTGAACTGCTGCAGGAAAGACTCCATGAACGCATGCCTGTGCGTATGAGTGTGGTGTGTAGGCGTGTGGTATGTGTGTGGTGAGTGGTGTGCGTGAGGTCAAGATGGGATTGCAGTGGGACAATCGTTAGCTTGGCCGTTCATCGATGCGAGCGGGCTTAGCGCCGTACCGTTGTGCTGCCATGCGCTTGCCGGACTCGGTGTTCATCATGTCTTTCAACTTCAACAGCTTCTCGTGAAAGTGACTGTTTGAGGTTGACGACGGACCATTAGCGGAGTCAGGTACGACAGAGAGAGAGAGAGACAAGGGGCGATGGTGGTAAGAGGGAGGTAGAGCACTTGATAGCCGAGCCGTTAGGATTGGACACGTATTCCTCCCTGGTCATGCTGGTACGCGGAGGGCAGGCGGGATCGTACAATGGCGTCCCGGGACCTGTTCGGTCACGCACACGCACACACACACACACACACACACGGTCAGGGAGTGCAATGCTGGCAGTGGCCACGTTGTGTGGACGTACGCTTCGCGCCGGAGAAGGTGAAGGTACGCGCGATGCCGATGGCACCGATAGCGTCCAACCGGTCTGCACTCAGCCACAATCAGCTCAGCGCCACCGACAAAGCCAGCATGGAAGAGCGATTACGCTTGAAGGCAAAGCCCGCGTACCTGCGTCCTGAACGATGGCCAGCTCTGGTCTCATCGACCCAGTCGGCTTCGTGCCACTGCCGCCTCCGCCGCTTGCCAGTTGCTCCTTGAAGCCCATGTTCTGGATCACCACCAGCACCGCTTCCCTCGCCTCCTCGCTCACCTCCTCCTCACCCTCGAGGAATCGCTGCGCCAGCGCCCATCACGTCGATGCAGTCAGCAAGCAACCATGTGGCGATGTGTCATCTGATCGTTCGCTGTCCATCGCGGGAGCGTACACGAGCGTGCGACAGGGAGGCGTCATCGGTGGGCGCTCGGTACTTGTAGTCGTCCACGTCGTGCAGGATGGCGGCCAAGTCCACCACCGTCTCGTCCACCTGCACGCCTCGCTTCCGCTCCTCCTCGGCCTGCATCACGCGCATCAGCGTGTGGTCATGTGCGGCGAGGGCGGGAGGGCAGAGGGGACGTACGAGGCGGCGAGCTGTGGCGAGGACGCGCAGGACGTGGAAGGAGTCGTGCGAGGCATCGACCTTGTGCTGGCCTGCGCCCTGCACTCTCTCCACCAGCGCCAGCGCTCGCTTCACGATGCCGCTCTTCGGAGTCGCAGCTGCCGCCGTCGCCATGTCCTTCACGCTATCAACCAACCTTTGCGCTGCCCGTTCGATTTCTTGCATTACAAAATTTCGATTCTCATTTATTTATTTTCGCGAATTCGAAATCTGAATCTGAATTCTAAGCCATCTTCTTCAACGCGCATATGTACAGTGGAGATGGAAGAGGGGGGGGGATCGTGGTATCAGTGGTGGGTGTAGAGGGAGAGGAAGACGTGGTGGTCCTGCGGGGGCAGGCCTCCTTCGGCCACCTGGCTGTACGGCTTGCAGGACTGCTTGATCTTGTCGTTGATCATGAACAGCGACTCATCCTGCGAATCAGCGTCGAACTCGTGCATGGTCCTGATCACAAGCACATGAAGGAGGTGAGCACCGTTTCATCCAGGGGGTGGGTTGATCCTTTGTGCTTACCATGAGCCGGCCTTGCCGTTGGGCTTGATGAAGAAGTCGAGCTTGCGCAGCTGCCTCTGCGGCTCGGGCGTGTCGTAGAGCTGGAAGTGGTAGCGCTCGGTCTCGATCTGCCAGTGGTAGACAGGGTCGTAGTACACGTAGCCCTTGCCCAGGAAGTCGGCCCCGCTCAGGTCGAAGTGTGTCAGGTTGCCACGGATGTCCTGCATTGTGGACGACCATCATCACCATCAGATCAGCCTCACCATCAGCGTTGTCGCCATGACGAGAGGGGCATACCTTGGTGAAGCAGGTGGCGAGGTCGCCCTTGTAGAAGATGGCGAACATCTTCTGCTCGGCGTGGTCGTAGATGAACGAGTGGAAGAGCGTCTCGCCGCCGTGCACCGACGCGAGCCTGTCCACCCGCGCCTTTTGCAGTTTCTGCATCGACAAGGACCACACGTTGTGGGTGTTGTGAGTCTCTCACTCGAGCACATACTTGGACACACAAGAGGACAAGCGCAAGAGCTCCTCGCACGCACCTCATCCCTGAACCAGCGGAAGTACTCCTGATAGGGTTCGTAGTTGCGTTGCACGTGGATGGACGTGGAGAAGGCCGACGGCAACTGTTGAGTTGCAACGCGTTAGCCATCAATTGTGAGAGAGGTCATGCCCAGTTGTTGGCTCTGTTGCACATAAAGAGGCGCGGGTGTACCGATGGCTTCGAGGGCACGACGATCTGCTTCCAGACTGAGGCGTGGCAGCAGGCGACCAGCGCCAGGCACACCAACAGGGCAAGAGCGAGCTTCCTTTGCATTGTTGTTGCGTAGTGCTGGTGGTGAGCGGTAGTGGAGAGGTAGTGATGAAGACCTTGGCTTGGGGGATCGCCAGCAGTATAAATGGACGCCGGCCAGGTGATCACGAGTGCACTTGGGAGCCGTGGGCTTTTCTGCTGCTCATCAGAGAGAGGAACCCGGACTAGTACGGTGCGAGTCATCGACACCCGCAGCAGTCCTGAGCCGGGTACCCGACCCTGTCCCGTCATCACTGCTCGCCATTCCGCAGAGACCCGGGCACGTCTTGTCTCCTGTGTCATTTTAACTCCGAACGTGATCCGTAGAACCGCTTGGCTGATTGGCTTTCTGTGTGCTGGAAAGGGAACGAGACGAACAGACGGAATGTACGCATCTGTCGACGACACTCCGCCCTCGAACTTGGTCCGCCCTCGAGTTCTGGCCAGCCGAACGCACACATCTGTAACCAGACCGCTTGCACTTGCACCTCGACCTTTCCCGCCAGAGCTCTTGCGAGGGGTTGAGGTGTAGTGAGCGGACCTAAACGCTCAAGTGCCTGCCATTCTCCCTGCCGTCCACCGCAATTCGGAGGAAAGAGGGAGTACCACGGAGAATGCCGTTTCGTCTCTTCGTCTCTCTCTCCTCTCTGACCCTCTTCTTCTCACTCAGCAATCAGCAAGCAACAAGTCGCTCTCGGACGACGCACGCACACGACCCACACTCGCGCACACACAGCCACATACACACACACACACACACACAGCCCCTGATGAAGAGGAAAGTCAGCCTTGGCAGCGATCGCGCCCTGCTGCCCTCTCTGCCCAAGGAGAGGAAGCAGCGCAGCGAACCGGTGGCGGGGAAGGAGGCGATCGCTGATGGTCGCGACTCCTCACACAGCTGTAACGCTGGCGGCATCGAAGACGTGCTGGTGGACAAGGAGCTCATGTTCCTCATCTTCGGCCCCGACCTGTTCGCGTGGAAGGACTTGCCCATGCTCGCCAGCGTGTGCAGGTACCCTCTCCCTCATCACCAACAACTCCACACCCACAACACGTCGGCCTCTCAGAGGCGCTTGAGCGCAACTCACGCGACGTAAGAGCCAAGCGCGAGGAACTGGGTCGCTGGTGGCGACTGCGACAATTGGTCGGTAGTTCAGTTTCTGACGACATCCACCGAACAGGCGCTGGTGGCGTCTAACGCAGGACGCCGTACTGCGCCAGCAGCTGGTGGAGGGCAACGTGGTCTCGTTCGGCCTGGCCGACACGTCCGGTCACGGCGATCACACCGACAAGCTGCGGCCCAAGTGCGTCGAAGCGTTGGCACGGGCGCGAGTCAAGGACGTCAGCGCGGGCCTGTACCACAGCCTGGTCGCCACCAAGGACGGCGGCTTGCTTTCCTTCGGCTTTGGCAGCGGTACGGTCCTCACTGTCACGCACTCTCTACGCATGCGACACTGACCGGAGCTTCTTGGACGTGTTAGATGGCCGACTTGGCCATGGCGACCAGCGTACACAGAAGATCCCGCGTCCTGTGCTGGCGCTGGCCGACGTTCGTATCGTCAAGGTCGCAGCAGGAGCGCATCACAGCCTCGTCCTAAGGTAAGGCAGCTGCTCTGCTCTCTATGTGATCGAACCTGATCAGCTGACCTTACCTGCGCAGCGACCGAGGCATGGTTTTCTCGTTCGGAATGGGCATTGACGGCAGCCTTGGGCACGGCGACCAGACCAGACAGTTGGTGCCCAAGCTCATCACCAGCCTGCAACGCGAGCGGATTGTTGACATCGCAGCAGGTGTGTACTCTCCCCGTCTTCCATCGTGCTGGCGGCCTCGTGTTGAGTGCCCACTCTCACCGCTCTGTGTGCCGCTTCCTCAGGCAGTGCACATAGCCTCGTGGTGGCGGAGAGTGGCGATGTATACTCGTTTGGGGTGGGGAGCGAGGTACGAGAGATGACAACGCTCGATCGGCGACCAACTGTTGGTCCTGACTTGCTCGTGGCGCCACAGGGAGCACTTGGGCACGGAGGCGTAGAGAGCACTCTCCTTCCCAAGAGGATCGACTATTTTGTACAGAGTCCAGCGGTCAAGGTAGCTGCAGGCGGAAGCCACAGCCTCGTTCTTTCCAAGGTACATCTACAGGCGACACTCCAGTCCTTGGTGGTGATGAAATCTCTGATCAAGTTCTTCTCTCTCCCTCTTGTAGGAAGGAAGTGTTCTTTCCTTTGGACAGAACATATACGGCCAGCTGGGCGTCGGCGTCTTCTCCTGTCGGTCGACGTCGCCGGTCGAGGTGCGCGTCGGAGAAAGGGCGGTGGCAGTAAACGCCGGAGCGCACCACAGCCTGGTCCTCACCGAGGGCGGCCAGGTCTACTCGTTCGGTCTGGCCCAGCACGGTCAGCTGGGTACGCGATTAGCCCCCTCCCAGGGATTTATTGCGATTCGTCTGATGATGTGTTCCACAAAACAAACAGGGCATGGCAACGACTTGACAAACAACCCTGAGCCCACGCTCATCCGGTCGCTCGAGAACGAGCGTATCGTGGACATTGCGGCGGGTAACAACTTTAGTCTCGTGCTCAACGCAGATGGCGCGGTCTTCTCCTTTGGCTGCGGCAAGGTACCGTTCCACCCACACCCTAACATTCATCACGTCTCGCCAGCTCCTGACTCTGTTCGCTCTCCCAGAACGGACGCTTGGGCAAAGGCGATGAGAGCAATGCCGTCCAGCCCACGGTGGTCTTTACCGCAGGCCACTCGGTCTCTGCCATATCGGCCGGCTACAGCCACAGCCTGGTGGTCGTCTGATCGCGGCTTGTGTGCACATTCGTTGTACAAAGAGAAAAGAAATGGAATTTATTTTCATGTCAATTCATTTTCTTAATATTGTCGACTGTCGCTCTTGTGGGCGAGAGCAGGTCGCCGGCACAAAGACCAAGGGCCTCTCCCGCCAGTTTGATCTCATACAACGCACGCACACATCAGCCCAAGACGCGAAGAGAGAATAGAATTATAGAAGATGGCCGACGATACCAAAGTGTGCCCCGCGCTCAACCTGAAGGAGAACGACGCGGCCGAGAACCAGGAGGAGGATCGCATCATGCGCCACGCCTTCAAGAAGGCGCCCCCCAGCGACAAGCCCGGCTCCGACAACAAGTTTGGCTTTTGGCTGGGTACCTGCCCCCCCCCCTGCTTCTCCTTCGGCAGACCTTCAATTCTTATTTAAAATTAAATTGTGATTTGATTTGATTTAAGATTTTAAATTAATTCGGTTGTGCGCGTGCAGAGGGCTTCCCTGCGGTGCCGGGTCAGCCGGTCGTGCTGGTGTTCGAGGGCAAGCAGGTGTACCACAGCGGAAACCTTAACGGCAACGTGCAGGAGCACTTCAAGGTGGACATGCCGCCCATCACGGCGCAGTCCACGTCAGAGCTCAACATCGAGCTCAGGATCGGAGTCAAGGTACAGGACGCGCTTGTGCGAGCACCGCCGTTGGCTGGTTGCAGCTCTCCTCTAGCCGACACGACCGCTAACGCTCATGTGTGCGTGTGTGTGCCCAGAACTTTGACAACACGCTCAAGGTGGACGTGAAGGACGGAAGGAACCTCAAGCTGGTCTTCACCGACAAGGGTCTGTCCATTCAGCAGAGGTCGCAGGCCTTCTAGAAGACTTCTGTCGTGGTCATGCCTCACTCTTATCTCTCTTGTTGTAACGCCTCCATCATGGATGGGTGGTTGGTTGGTTGTGTAACAACGACGTCCAACCAGAGTAAATACCTTCTCTCTCGTACTCCACTTCACCACCCTCGTCCTATTCACTGAAGTGGTCTGTACGAGTGGCTACGTCCTGCTGGAGCGCCAACCCTAACCCAACACTTCCCCTCTAACCAGCATGCGCGTACACGTCCTGCCGCTCTACCACCATCCCATGCTGTGGGTCGCGGGCAGGGTGCGCAACCATACGCCCGCCGCTCCTCCTCGTGGCGAGCCCAAGAAGAAGCCACGGCAGGGCCGAGCCAACAAGCGACGTGCCTACAACTGCCGCTTCACCGCGCACGGCCCAGAGTCAGCCGACTCTGCACGTCGGCGACCCAACAGCAACCTTCGACCAGGCGACATCGTGCTCTGAGCGCTGCGTCGGCAGGACGTGTGAGGGTGCGCGAAAATCAAAGAGGGATGGATGTGAAGTCGAACATTTTGTTTATGTATCAATGGAATGAGCGATTAAAAATTGAATGAGTGTACAATCGATTTGCGACCTTGCAACGCACAACCTTTTAGGCCCGACCGATGCCGCCGCTCTTCTGTGGCTTGTACTTCTTCATCTCGGTGAGCTCGCGCTCGATCCACCAGAGGGCGCCGTGGGCGTCGCCGCCGAGCTTCTGGGCCCTGCGGACGGCGGCCTCGGCGGTGAGGACAGCGCGGTTGAGGTCGGTCTGGTCGGCGGAGAGGAGCTGGGCGAGCTCGTTCTTGGCCTGCATGGCCTTGATGCCGCTGGCGCCCGCTGCGGCGGCCTCGAGCTGAGCCTTGCGGGTCTCGATCCTGTTGATCTCGTCCTGGACGGCCTTGAGGGCGACCTGCGCGCGGGCCAGCTCCTCGTTGGAGCCCTGCGGGCGGGTGACGAGCTCGTGCACAGTGACGCGGTACTTGACGACGAGGTACTCGATGAGGCTCATCCGCTTCTTGCGGTCGAGGCCCATCTCGCGCAGGAGCTCGCGGAGCTTAACCACGGTGGCGGTCTCCTGCCAGAACTCGAGGAAGCGGTGGGCGCTGAACTCGTCGAGGTCGCTGCCCTCGGCCTTGCGGTCCTGGTCGAGCTCCACCATCTTGCCCACGTACTTCCACAGCTGCTCGGCGTCGCCCTTGTTCTCATTCCAGAAGGCGTTGAGGAAGAACACGGCCTGGTCCCTGTAGGGCTTCGCAATCACCTCCTTGAACCTGTCGAGGTCGCTCATCTTGTGTGTGTGTGTGAGGTGTACGGGAGTGTGCCTGGGGTGTGGGTTTGAGTGTGGTGTCGGCCGCGTGGCTCTGCTTTTTGTTCTCACTCCCCCCCCCTCGGTTGCTTAGCGGCAAGATAAAATTTTATTCTGGTAAGTCCGCTTGGCAACCGCTGATAGGAAGCGGCAAAAGAAAACACAATGAAAAGAAAAGGAAATACAAAAGAAATAGCCTGCGGGTTCCTCGTCAGTGCACGACCATCACGGGCATGTGGGCGTGCGCGATCACGTACTCTGATGTAGAGCCCAACAACAATCTGTGCACCACGACCACCCACCACTTGCTTGTTAGGCCTACAACGCATTCCACCATCACTCTTTGTTTGTGAGGCCACGTACTTGTCGAGGGTGCTTATGCCCCGTTTGCCCACCACCAGCAGATCGGCGCGCTCGAGCTCCTCCGTCTGGTGTAGCAGCGTCTCTCTGGGGTTCGACGCCTCCAGCTCGTGGTACTCCCACTCTGCGATCTGTGTGCGACAAAACCACCACGAGCAAGCACTCTCGTTAGTTGGTAAGAGCTTCACTTGCCTTGTGGCTCGACGTGTTCGTCCGCGCGTGGGTGCGAGCTCTGGCAGAGAGGCGGAGGTGAGGTTCACTTGCCTTGGGCGAGGCGATGCCGCACAGGTGCTCGTACTTGGCGCGCACACGTTTGGCGGTCTCGCGCGCCTCCACGTTTTGGAAGTGATCGAGGGTGTCGTGGAAGGGGTCGAGCACGGACGTCGTCACCACCTCGGCCACATGCAGAACCACCAATGTGCCGCGCCCCGCCAGCACCTCCACGGCCCGCGTGAAAGCTGAGCGTGCACACAAGAAAAAGATGGTTCAGCACAGAACCGTGACCAAAGAGCTTTCTTTCGAGACCTCATGCTCCGCTTTCGTACCACGCTCTGAGCTGGAGGAGTTGTCAACAGCCACAACAACCTTGACCATGGCGCAGAGAGTGAGTGCTGGAGTCGATTTAATCAATATTTTCTCTTCGCGTTGGGAAAGTTGATGATTTCTCGTAATATTTCTTTTTCTTCTCATTATGTTGGTGCGGTGCATGTAGTGTACAGCTTGCTGCTTTGGGTGAGAAGGAGAGCGGGAGTCAGAGTTAGATGTTGGTGGAAGCGCTCCAGGACTGATCTAGGTGTGGGTGGTCTTGCTGCGCAAAGTCCGAGAACTGAGCGTAGACGCCATCGGGAGGCGGAGCGTCGAAAAGCAGCTGTGCCAGATAGCACATGTCGTCGAGCTCGCCGTTGTTGGAGTGGAGGGAGAGCTGCTCGGGCTGGTTGATGGAAGATGGAGGAGACGAGTAGGAGTAGGGCGATGTCGACGAGCCAGCGACCATAGGGGCAGACAGCGTCGCGACGGAAGACAGAGAGGGATAGGGATCAGAGTGCGTTGATGGCGATGGAGAGGGCAGTTGTTGGCGTTGTGGCTGCCCCGGTTGAAGCAAGCTCGGCGGACTGGACGAATGATGCGAGTTCATGTGCTGTTGGTGTTGGTGTCGATGTTGTGGTTGATGAATGGTGGATGCGGACGTGTTGTGCAGCTTGGCTTGATGATTGTGATAGTCCCGCAGGATGTTCGAAAAGCCGGGCCAGCTGCCAAAGTGCTCGCCATCGTGCAGCGTGTCGTTCTTCCACTTGAGCATCTTGGAGATCGAGTACTTGGCCTGGTGGTGATGAGAGACATGTCAGTCAGTGACCATGATGAAGCGCTGCCATCAGGCGACTCTCTTCTTCATCGTGGGGAATGGCCGTACGAAGCCTGCATGATCGTAGAAGAATTGCACGTGTGAGACCGATCGGAACGTGGTGCCGTCCCGACGTCGCAGGAGCGCGCTCATCCTATAGACGTCGCTCACGCTCCACGGGGCCCTGTGCAAGGAGGATTGGTTGTGTGAGGTTATATTTGCGAGCTGACTGATTGTGAGTGAGCAAGTGAAAGGACTGGTTCCGTACTTGGCGATCAGCACTGGGGCCACCCTGCGCTGGATCGCGATGTTATGCGCCCACAAGTTGCTCAGCGGCTGTCCGATGAGCTCGTTCTTCAAGAAGCAAACGATTAGGATCTGATCGTATGCTCTGAGCGCTGAGAGACGGCGTGTACCGGCGAGTACTGCAGCATGCTTGCAAACGCGTCGTTGGTGTAGAGGAGCACAGGCGGAGTTCCCGATTCCATGCCATTCACCACGATCGCGCTTATGGGGTGACTGCAATCCACATCATCTCATCAGCTTCGCACGCACGCGAACACAAATAAACGAACGCACCTGAACATGTTGTCGATGACGAATGGCTGGCTGGCTGAGATGCTGTACTGATCGAGGAAGGGCAAGTACTTCCGAGCTTCTCGCAGTGAGGGTGAGACGGCAGTGGCGGAGGAGGAGAGCTGATAGGGCGGCCCTGGCGGTTGTGGCTGAAGCTCCGGTTCGATCTTTACGCTCCCACGATGCACTTGTTGATCGAGCGCCTCGGCCAGCTTCTTCTTCGTCCGCTTGTGCTTGTCTTTGAGCCTCTTCAGCTTCTCTCGAAGGGTTTGGTTCTCGCTTCGCATCTTCTTCATCTCGACAGACATCATATCGATCACGTTGGTCGCCAGCGATTCCGCTGGTGCATGCTGTGCCCTGTACATCGTACGGCCAGGCGGATCGTCCTCCTCGGGACTGTAGTTGTCTTCGCCGTCGTAGTCGCTCCCATCATCACGATCGTCGCTGTTCTCCTCGTCTTCTGCGCTGCCATCATCCTCTTCGTCCAGGCGTGCAGGAAAGAAGTGGGGCACAGCGCTCTGCTGATGCGCACGGCTACTCCCGCGCGTGTAAACGCTCTGCACCGAGTCTAGATACCCACGACGACGTTTCACAAATCGTCAACCGACCTGTTAGTTGCCTAAGAGGCGAAGCGGAAGAGCAGAGCGTGCTCTACGAACCTGTTCGGCAGCCGTCCACTGTCTCGCGGCAGTTGCTCGCTGGGGAATCGTTATCTGCTTCCTGGTCACGTGCAGAGGACACCGACGACGACGCTGAAGCCTTCTTGCGTGGGCGGTAGCGGGGGTCGGTTTTCCTGGGGCGGCCTCGCTTGCGCATTGGCACGTCGGAGCACAGGTGCGCCTTGCCGATCTTGATGCAGCGCTTGCATGGCCTCTCCCTGGGGTGACAAGACCAGCCAAAGGAAAGGTGAGGTGAGGTGAGGGTGCTGAGCACGGCTCGAGAAGCGGTTGCTCAGGAAGGTCAGATAACCCAGGAAGAGACGTGGTGTGGGGCGTACGGGCCGCAGGCGGTGTGGGACACTCGACAGAAGTTGCAGGCCTTGCCGATGGGGTTCTGTCCGGCCGTACTCGGATCGTCGTGGTGGGCTTCGGCTGCTGCTGGGTGCTGTGCGTCTTGTGTCTCCATCAGTCCAACATTACAAACCTGCAGGTTCCCAAGTCCCGTTTGGGGCTCACGACCCCCAACACAGAGGTCCGCAATTCGCCGTCTTGATCTCTTTTTCCCGTTTTTCTCTCCTATCGGACGTGGTCGGACACTAAATTTTAACCAATGGGAAAATTGGAAATTATGTCCGAGCCATTTAGGTCATTTTTGTGCTCTCCGTCGCGTCCTTTCTCATTCGCTTACTCGCCTCCCGGCGCGAAGAATGCGCGGCTGCTTGACGTCGAGACTCCGACCTTCGCGGCCGCCATCAGAGATCTGTGGCGCGTGTCGGCGGTGCGTCGATTACTTGCGCTCGCTGTAGCTCGAGTAGTCGCCGCTGCTGTAGCTCGCGTAGCTGCCTCCACCGCTGCCGCTGCTGCTGGCACTGCTTCCTCCTCCACCGCCACCACCACCTCTGGAACTGCTGCCGCTTCCACCTCCGGAGCTGCCGCTGCTGCCGCCGTAGGAACCGCCGTAGCTGCCCGAGCTGCCGACACCTCCGTCCGCGCGGCTTGGTGGGTAGTTACCGTAGGACGACGACGAGTAGCGATCGTCTGAGCCATGGCCGTAGCTGCCTCCGGAGGAGCCGTAGGAACTGCTCTCGTAGCCGCCGCCGTAGCCCGAGTCCCTGCCGTAGCCTCCACCGCCTCCACCGCCGCCGCCACCGTACGAGCTGCGAGGTGGCATACCGTAGGGAGAGTCCCTCCTCCCATAGGCGCTGTGCTCGCCACCACGGCCACCGTGATAGCCTCCACCGCCGTAGCCGTCATACCCGCCGCCGCCATAGCCGCCTCGACTGTAGCCTCGATCGTATCCTCCATAGCCGCCACCGCCATAGCCGTAGCCTCCTCCTGGTGGGCCGTAGGGAACACCACCGTAGGGACCGCCATAGCCGCCACGGAAGCCAGGGTATCCTCCACCTCCACCGTAGCCGCCTCGGAATCCGCCTCTCCATCCACCGAAGCCACCGCCAAAGCCACCGCCACCAAAGCCACCCCTGCCGCGCCCTCTGCCGCCGCCGCCGCCGCCGCCCGTCACGCCTTCTGCCATCGCCTTCTTGACAAAGATTCGTCGTCCATCCACGTCCTGTTGGTTGCGGTGCAGGCGCAGGTGCAGATGTGAGTGAGTACTCACACGAGTGTGCATGCGTGGGCGTGGTGTGTATGTGCGTGCGTGCGTGCGAAAGCGGACTCTTCAGCGCGGCATGAGGGAACGAACCGCAGAGTTCATCGCATCACGTGCTGCAGTGGCGTCTTCGGAGGTGGCGAATGAGATGAACGCAAAGCCGCGCGACCGACCGCTGAAGTGATCGACAATCAGCTTCACTGTGGGAAGGACGCCACAGGGTCAGCATAGTTTGAGCGCTGCCTCAGCGGTTGTAGCACAATGCTGATGCAGGGGCCGCACCATCAGTCACGGTGCCGTGCTGTCCAAAGAGCTCCTGCAGCTTCTCCCTGCTCGTCTCCCAGTGCAGACCGGCAACGTAGAGCTTGGTCTCCTCTTCCCCGTTGGCATTGAGGCCATCCTGATGACGAGAGGGAAAAACGGTCAGCTTCACCGGCACGCTCGTGTTGCACACCACTTCAGTGACCAGTGCACTCGTCTGGTGTGCGTGCGCCCCTTGGGTTCGTGCATGAACTGAAGAAGAAGGGGGAAGAGGGGGTCCTGCCACGGCGAACTTCGTACTTTGGGTGAGTCCCTCTGCTCTCGGCTGTTGTGGTCTCTTTCGTCTCTCGTCGCTGTTGTTGTGGACGCGTCTCTATCACCGCTATGGTCGTCTCTTGTCGTTGTGGTGGGTGGGAGTGAGTGGTCTCTCTCGTCCTCCTCGGGACGGTGGTGGTGACCTCTGTCCTCTGAGCGGCAGCGGAGATGATGATCGCGGGGGTGGTGACTGCGATCCTCCTCCCTCTCCTCCTCCGTCGTTTGCTCTGCGCCGCCTCCTCCTGCTACTGCCCCTTCGTCCCCGCCCGTCAGGGGCTCCAGCTCATTCAGATCCAGCGTCTCTCCTCCTTCGGCCTCCATTCGTGTTCGGTTCGATCTTCGGCTGGTGGGGAAAAAATCAAATTATATCAAAAATCATATTCTACATTCCGCATATCTGCGCCAGCGGACGTGCAGCCACGAGCAGGAATTCGAAACGTTATCGTAAAGCTATTTTTTCTATGTATCGACACGCCACGAGACAAGCGCAATGCGCTGCAGCGACTGACTTGGTTGAACGGTGACCATGGGCGGCCGTGAAGGTAAACCCACCCCTTACTCCACCACAGCTTGCCGTTTGCATTATTATGGTGAAGGGGGGGGGGGATTTCCTTGTCTCGCACTCTTACGTGCCGCTCACGTGAGCAGTCCAGCAGACGCGCTGTGGCCACTGTGTCGCCCAACTTCACAAGGCCCTTCTCTTGCGCACTCAACTCTTACTCGAAGGGCTGCGTGCGTGCCTGTGCGGTTGGCACAGAGAAGCCCTGTGGACTCGCACAACTGGCCGTAAACCGAAGCGCCTCTCAACCTCGCTGTCAAACCTTCACAACTTGCCCACGTGCGTGCTTCTCTCCAACCCTTCCTGCATTCACGTGACTCACGCGATGTCATGTCTGCTGTGTATTTGCAGTCCATCGTCAAGCACCACTAGACCCTAGGACGCGCAGGAAACGTGAAGCCGGGTTCCACGCAGTGGTTAGGACAAGTCAGTCCTAGAGTGCAGCGTGACGCCTATCTGGCCTTCAGCGAGCTCTATTCGACCTGCGCTGTCGCCAAGTACCTCTCAGGCTCTCTTCGTTCCCGTGCGTGTGCGTGTGCGTGTGCGATTGTTCGTGCGTGATGATTCGACATGATTTAACCTGATGATTCTTGATCCCTAACCTTTACTTACAGACGACGATGAGAGCTGTCCAGGACAAGGGGTTGCGGCTGGTGTCCAGGACAAGCTGGGTTGGCTTTTATAGCCACTGCCGCAGTGACTGCGGTAGGCACCTTGCACCCCTTTAGACCGCTACCGCTACCACACCACCATCAAGATAACCAACATGTCCTGGCTGCAACTTCTGACCCAGCACCACAGCACGTGGGGTGGATTGCTGCACGTCGTCTTCCCGTTCGACGAGTTGCCGTCCCCTGACTACCAGGACAACGCGCACTTCCAACAGCTCCGCCAGCAGCTGCGAGAGTTTGCTGCAGCCGTCGAGGAGGGCGCCGCCGGGGTGTGGCGCGACGAAGACAAGCGAGCCTTTGCCACGGCCGTGGACCAAGTTGCCCGTGCCGAGCTCTTCGTTCACGCGGACTACGGATGCGTCGTTCTCGTGCACACGCAGATCGGCTTCTGGGGAGAGGAAACCGCAGCGCTGGAGGTCCTCGGGCTCGATCAGCACACCTTCGCTGTGCACAGCAGCAGCAGCGGCGGCGGAAGCCACCACGAGTTCACCTCTACCACCGGTGCCCCTGCTGAGCTCATCGCCGGCTGCGTGCCGAGTCGTGACCTGCC
>CDFA01026054.1:0-16329 GCA_000826305.1 Acanthamoeba healyi | reverse complement strand
GTGCCGAGCTCTTCGTTCACGCGGACTACGGATGCGTCGTTCTCGTGCACACGCAGATCGGCTGCTGGGGAGAGGAAACCGCAGCGCTGGAGGTCATCGGGCTCGATCAGCACACCTTCGCTGTGCACAGCAGCAGCAGCAGCGGCGGCGGAAGCCACCACGAGTTCACCTCTACCACCGGTGTCCCTGCTGAGCTCATCGCCGGCTGCGTGCCGAGTCGTGGCCTGCCACAACTGCAAGACATGGTCGATCGTCTGTTGCCGAATCACCTGCTTTCAGCCAAAGCGAGGAGCGGAGAGCGTGGTCACCAGCGCACACCCGCGCTCATCCACTCGGTCTACTCCGACGCCGTGCGAGCCCTCAACAACGGTGCATCCGCTGACGGGGAGTCGCCGGTCATCGACGTGAAAGCGTCAACTCAGCCCAAGGGCGGCTTCACGGACGTGGGCTTGCACACGGGAGGCCGCAAGCGACCAACGAGCTGGCCACTTGTCACAGCACTACTGTGGTACATGCTGCACCGCGTCAACGTCAGCCGCGCCGATCCCTCTGCCACCGCCGCCGCTCCACCTGAGCTGCACGAGACACCGGGCTTAGTGCACCAGTTGGCGTTGGCTCAGCTGGAGCTCTGGCTGCTCGAGACTCAGCTCCAGCAGCTGAGCGACCCCGCGGGATATCCCACAGCCCTCTTGGACGCGCTGATGCAGATGCTGCTGTCTGCGGCTAGGCGTTCAGAAGCCCTATCGGAGCACTCCAACGGGGTGCAATCGTCGCACAAGCACACGCTCTTCGATCTGGCCCAGCGCTGTGAAGCAGCGCGTGAGCAGCTCGACGATGCCTTTGCGATGGTACTGCGGCGTCAAGGCACCAAGTACCGCTTGGCACCACTCGAGGATCGGTTGGGCGACTGCGAGCGGAGCTTCCGTCATCCGTGCCTGGCCGTGCCAGCATGCGGCGCGCCAGTCTCTGAACAGCCCTCGAAGGACCAGCGGCGCCGCCGAGCCACAGCTGCTCTGCGCGGCGTGCCAGCGTTAGTGGTGGAGAACGCCAACCTCGGTGTTCTCGTTTCCTACCTCGCCGAGACGATAGCCACACAGAAGGGCGACTCCTACTGGTATCACGTCGCGCTCGCGAACATCGAAGAGCAGTTTATACTGCTGGCTCGGACGCACCTCGGCGTTGCCGAGCTATCGGTGGATGATGCCACAAACATCAGCCGGCTTCTGGACTACCACACCCGGATCGTCGCTCACATCGCCAAGCAGTGGCCCGACTCACGGGACCTCTTGGACGTGGAGCGACAGAGCCGCGCCACGTTGTGGCTGTGGATCGCCTACTGCTGCACGCACCAGGCAGCTCACCGCGCCTACCCAGGGCTGCAGCTGCAGACGCAGTATTCGGTGCCCCTTCGCTTCGGTGACCTGCGCCACCTCGTTCTCAGCGACCGCCTTGCTCTGGAGGCGCTGCAAGCAGTCGCCGCTTACCTCGAGCGCCACACGGTGAAGCAACGGCCCGAGCTGTTTTCCCTCCGCCCGGGGAAGGAGTGTGACGCCTACTGTCTGGCCGACGCGTACTACCGGCTTAACCTCGGTCTGCCCTCGCAGAACGGGGATGAGCCAGTGCAGTCCATTGCCCAACGCGAATCGACTGCAGCATGCCAGCGCCGTGCGGACCACTGGACGCGGGTGCAACAACAGAAGGCGGTGGTGGAAAGGCTACGGGCGAAGCATGATCGCGTTCAGGAGAAGTACGATGAGCTGGACACGTACGATGGTACTCAATATTTCCGGAGGTACTCGCTGAAGAGCCAACTACGCAGCCTGGCTCAAGAGATCAATTCAGCCCTCAAGCCAATGCCGCTGTTCCAGTCTCTTCCCCAGGCCGAGGTCGAGGCTGGTCGTGTGCTGTTCTTCCTTCGCATGCCCCTGGCCTTCCGCCTGCTCGCTACCCTGGGCTTTCGAGCCCAACACGCCCTGGTGACGGTCGCGGCCACGCTGAACGACTCTCGAGGTCCGCAACAAGCGTACCTGGACTACCATTGCAACCACGGCGGATGGAGGCCCCCAGCTTCCACAACAACAACAACACAAGTCGTCTTCCACGTGCCTGTCGCGCCGCCATCCCGCCCTGGTCCACCGACCTTGGACGGGTACTACACCGACAGCGATGGCGTGTATCATCCGTCCAGCTCGCCCTTCATGTTCTGGCACGTGGATGGCTACAACCTCAACCCGTTTCACGGCGTGCTGCCGGAGCAGCTGGCTCGCGGCTGGACCACAAGCCTCGGCGGTAAGGGCCATAGTGCGTACCTTCAGTCGGCAGCCACGCTGTACGACGAATCGGACCGCGCGCGAGGCAACGACCCGGTAGCCAGGCCAAACCGGAAGCCATCGTGGCTGACGAAGGAGCAGCATATGCACTTTGCAGGACTGCGCGCCTTCCCGCTGCAGCAGCTGCGAAATCTGTGCCGAGCCCTGCACGAGGACAAGCTGCCACTGGAACGGTCGGAGGTGCACGCGCTACTACGGCAGACGCTCTTCCATGTGGGCGAGCTTGTCACAGCGCGAGGCGACCACAAGGTGGCGTTCAGCTGGAAGCGCGATTTCTATCTCGGCCAGGCGCGAGTGCAGCTGCGGGATGAACTCCAGGCCAAGGCTCGCCTCTTGGCTGTCACGCCCGCTCGCTACCAGGCTCTGCCGGCGGTGATCGATCTAGCGGCTTTCGTGGCTAGCTTTGACGGGCTTTGCATCGGCGATGACGACAACCAACCCTCGCTATGCGCACCAATGCTCAGAGAGCTGGCGCACGCGGTGACACGGATGGCAGAGGAGCAGAACCGTCTTATCGAGCGGGCCGCACGCGAGGGACGTTGCACGGACGCTGAGCTACAGCGGATGAAGGCCAAGCGCGCCGTTCTCTTGGCCTATGCCCTCCGCTGCTTCCGATTCCAGCCGAGCGATCTCACGCGTGAGGATGTGGCGGCCATGTGCCGGCTGGTCGCACAGCTCCATCACGCCCAGCCAGTCATCGCAAGCAACACGAGACGAGAGCCCATTGAGCTCATCGCGATCTCCCTACGTTGTGCGTCTGCGGAAGTGCTGGCCCCTCGACTGCGTGACGTGCTACGTCATGTTGACAACGCCGCTCTGACCGACGCTGCCCGCAGCGTGCTCGAGTGCATCCCGAGCGAGCCACTGATTTGGCGCAGGCTAGCCACCTCCGACGCTGGCTTCGCTCTGAGCTCGACAGCACCGCCCTGCCACTCGTCCTGCTGGGAGGCCGACCACGATGGCAACCTCTACAGCTTCAATCTGCTCACGGGCGCGGTTCTCTTTAACGGCGCACCGCCCGGACGCCTGCCGGCCGACGTCGTTTCGGACAGCCTGTACCGCGAGACGTTTGGGGATCGCAACTTCGAGGTCGTGACGTGCAAGGACGGAGTCTCACTGCGCACCGCTCGCGCCATCGGTGGCGTCTACTATGAATTTTCGCCGGCCTGCTCGAGCTCGACGGCCAACTTACTCATCGTCGAGCACTCAGGAGCGAGCAAGCCCACGAGGCTGCAGCTACTGGCGGTTGGTGCCAACGCAGCTTGGGGAGACGAGCTGCCACGACAACTACGCGAGCTGCACAGCTACTGGCGAGACCTCGACAGCGGCGTCATCCTCCTGCGTGGCAGGACCTTCTTGAAACGGGAGGTCCACTTCGTGCTGCAACGAGAACAAGCGTCCGTCGACTCGAATCGGTCCTGGATGTGTTGGCGCGTACCGTCACACGAACGTTCGAGCACCAAGGCCTGGCCTGATCTGGTTCTGGACGATTATGACCAACTCATGGTCTGCCCTGCAACACCGCCCACCGATCGCACTCTTCTCGCCCTGACCAAGCTCGAGAATCCCGCCTTTATCCACGTCTTCCGACGCAACATCAGAGCCGTCGACGACTGCCAAGAGCCGCGTTGGCTGTACGAGCTTCCGCGATTCCAGTTGCACTTCCACCTGCACGACACGGGCCTGGTGCAGGCGACCGACTACCGCGGCTACATGTTGGCACTCAACCAACAACTGCCGGACGCTCTCGCCAATCTGCGTCAGTATTTGATACTGGAGCCGATCCCACGGGACTTGCAGCCTTCGTCCTGTGCCGGTGTGGCAGCAGAGCCAAGCGCGCCACAGTTGCGCTTGCTGCTGCCCGACGGGATCGTTCGCCGCCGAGAACACGAGGTCTTCGTCGAGGTGGCAGACAACGTGCGCAGCTCAGTGCATCACGTGCTCTATGACTACGACGACTGTTTCCGTCAGTTCAAGGCGTCGGGGATCAATGCACGCCTTCAGCTGGCGGCCCTTCATTCTGCCACGAGCACCCTGTTGCCGGAGCCTCGCGTCGGCATGACCGGCACGGCCATGGCCATGGCACTCGTGCGCCAGTGCTGGGTACAGCATCCGCTCAGCCGTGAAGAGCTGGCCAAGCTGGCCAACGTTGCCCAATTCAGCGCGCGAGCTCCGGCACTGCACCTGCTGTGCTACGCGCTAGAGTGCAGCAGCCTGCAGCTAGGCTTTCTCCATCCTCGGGAGGAGGACGTCGATGCCGCCAACCAGAGAGCTTTGCGCGTAAAGCAGCTCAAGGTGCCGCGACGCGATGAAGCCACCGCCTTCGTTCCCCTAAACGTCGATGCTGCCACCGAGTACCGTATCGGCATGGCGCGACGCACGATCGGTCTTCACCATCAGCTCACCCCGGAGGAGGAGGAGCTGGTCTTCCGGTACATGGTTCTTCCAGCCCCTAAGGCGCTCGTGCGACCCTCGCCGCCCCTCTCAACAGCCGCGGGGAAGGAAGGCTTCGTACAATCACTCGAACTAGCTCTGACTGCTTGTGTGCGAGAAACACCCCGTGATAGCGCGGTCAAGCCCGAATGCCCGGTGAGCGCTGGAGCAGACGCGACCGCCATGGACCGCTATCATGCCGAGCGTTGCCAAGTCAGTTGGAACCTGCATCATACGCTGCCTACTCGGACCCTGGACTCGGAGAGGCTGCACTCGATCGACATCGATTACCGCCTGCGGAGCGTGAAGGCGCGGCAGCGCAAGCTGGAGCAACAGATGCGGGAGATACTCGAGGGGCATGCCAGTGGTGCAACGACGGTGTTCCGCATCCGCCGCGCGGCTGGTCTCGTTCCCCGGGCGACGGTCGCTGACTGGGTCCGCTGCGCATGGCTGCATCACGCAGTGTTGCTGCAACGCCTCAATCCTCACCTATCCGACGACCAGTGTCTCGAGTTTCGAGGCGCCATCGTGCAATGGCTGCAGCTCTGTGTGCTGCGCGACCGTCTCCTCCGTCTACGGCACCTGATGCGAGCGTTCGACGACGAGCTGGCACGTGCTGCCGCTTCGAGTTCACGGCAGAAGACGACCGTCCTGCAAAATATCGAGCATCAGCTTGTGCAGGAACTGCTCACCAGGCGCGAGTGGGATCCAGTGAACCACGTACAGTGGCTCGCTTTCGAAGCCGAAGGGCGACTTCAAGTGCGACCGACCCAGTACCGTATGGCCGAGACGTTGCTCGCCAATCCCCACGCCATCGCGCAGCTCAACATGGGCGAGGGCAAGACACGCGTCATCTTGCCTCTTCTTGTGCTTCACCACACGGCGGCGGCCACCGTCGGATCCTTAGCCTCCAGCACGGCGTCGAGCAGGCCTCCCCTCGTGAGGTTGGTGTTTCTGCCACAGCTTCTTGACGACGCCTACCGCCATCTGCATCGACATCTCTGCGCCAGTGCTGTGCTGGGTCGACGGCAGCTGCTTCGTTTGCCGTTCCATCGCGACGTGCAGCCCACCGAAGCCAACGTGCGCGTCCTTCGGCACGCCTTGCAGCAGTGTGCTTCTTCCGGTGGAGCACTGTTGATGGCGCCGGCGCACGTGCTCTCGATGCAGCTCAAGTGCGATGAGCTGTGGCTCCGAATCAAGAACGGGTGTGTCGAGTCGGCGGCCACACGCAAAGCCCTACTCATCGTGTCTCGAGAGTTGCCCTACGTGACCATCCTTGACGAAACCGACGAGATCCTCAGGCACACCTACCAGCTGCTCTACGCCGCCGGAAGCAGCCAACCTCTTCCGCAAGGCCCGGCGCGGTGGCACTGCGTACAAGCTGTCCTACGGCTCATGCATCGGGCGTGGAGCGCTGCCTCCAAGGATGGGAGCACGGAGAGCCAAGACAACGACGCCAGCGCGCGCCTAAGGCTTCTGCTGCAGCAAGAGATGGACCGCAGAGAGGACCACGCGCCCGGCGCCTTTGGAACTTGTCAGCTCAAGACGGCGGCAGATGCGATGGCCAAGGTCGAACGAGAGCTCGGCGAGCTGCTGCTGACGTCGCTTTGCGCCGATCCGCCGCACGAGCTGGCATGGTTGAAGGAGTACCAAGAAGGAGCTGCAGCTCGTCAGCTGAAGCGCTGGGTGCTGGACAGCCACACCGCGCCGGGCGAGGATTCCTCGGCGCTGAGCGACACTCGCCGAGACGAGATGCTAGCGCTGCGAGGATTGCTGGGCTTGGGCGTCTTGGCCTCAACCTTGCGGCTGCGGAGCCAAGTCGAATTCGGCATCGACGTGCGCCGGATCAAGCGCCTCGCCGTGCCGTTCCGGGCCAACAACACTCCCTCCGATCGCGCTGAGTTTGCGCACATGGACCGCTCTCTGTTGCTCACGCACTTGGCCTACTACGACATCGGCCTGTCGGAGAAGCAGTTGCGCGAGGCCATCACGAAGCTCAAAGGCATGGCACAGGCTCAGCGCACCTTCCACTACGGTCGTTGGCTACGCGCGGCCAGGTCAGCGATGACACTGGAGGAACAGGACCAGCTGCAGGACGACAATCGCATCGATCTCACCAACGCGGCTCAATGGCATCTGCTGAGTCGTCTCTACCGACACAACATCGAGACCATCAACTTCTGGCTGGCCAACATCGTTCTCCCCGACGACACGGCGCAGTTCGACAAGCGGCTGACGGCGACGCCCTGGATGCTGGCTGACGACAGCATCGGTCGCGGCTGTTACGGTTTCTCGGGCACCAACGACAACAATCTACTCCTGCCTCTGCAGGTGCGTCCTTTCGAGCCGACCGACCAAGACTCTCCGCTTCGCTCGCTGGGCGCTACCAACGGCCACATGCTGGCGTGCCTTTTGGAGCATTGCCGCGGCGTTACGGTCGTGGGCGGCAACGAGATCACGTCGATGGCCAAACTAGCAGTCGATGACCACCATCCGCCTCCGCCTCCACAGCAGCAGCCTTTGCTGTGGAAGCAAGCCCTGGCGCTGGCCGTGGAACGCAAAATGGACGCCTTCATAGACGCGGGAGCGCTGCTCGTCGGCGTCAGCAACGCCGAAGCGGCGCAGTTCGTGCTGCAGCTCATGCCCCGCCCGCACAGATATCAGGGCGTCGTCTACTCTTTGGTCGACTCTGCCGGTCGTCAGGAGTGGCGAGTGCGCGGCCTGCAGGGCCAGGAGTGGCCGCTGACCTCGAGCCCCGTACAGGAGCGGGACGCGTTCGTGCTCTTCGACCAGCACCAGTGCCGCGGCGCCGACAAGAAGCTTCGGCAGGACGCGATGGGACTGCTCAGCCTCGGGCCCAGCCTGTGCAAGGACGCCTTGATGCAGGCCGCTGGTCGCATGCGGCAGCTCGGCCGGGGCCAATGCTTCGAATTCGTACTGCCCGTCGCCGTGGCCGCCGACGTTGCGCGCGTGTGTCAGCTGGCGACGAACCCACCGATGACGCTGGCGATGTGGAGTGACCTTATTCGGCCCGCTCATCTGCTGCCGTGGGTTATGGCGAACACGACCGAGGCCACGGCCGCCGCGTTGCCGCTGTGGGCCGAACAAGGACTGCACTTTGTGCAAGCCAAGCTGCATCGGGCCGCTCACCACGACGACGCCTTGGTCGGAGAAGAGCGCCTGACAGTGAAGGCTCTGTATGACTGCGCACGCCGTGGCGTGACCGTGGCCGAGGCCGTGCAGTCGCGAGTGGCCTGTATGGCGGGCGGACAACAGCACGCGACGAGCTCGCAGGAGACGATCGCGGTCGTAGCGGACGCCATCGCGAAGCGTGCACGCGAATACGGAAGCGACATCAAGGGTACTCTATCAACGACCGACGAAGAGTGCGAGAGAGAGCTGGAGCGGTTTCAGGAGGAGGAGCAGGAGCAAGAAGTGGAAGAGACCGAGAACTCGCCTGCGACGGATGAGGTCTGGGATCTGGCACGGGCGTGGACCGCGTCCAGTCCTCAGCAGATCGCCGACAGAGTCGAGCCGTTTGTGGACATGCTACGGCGAGTGGATCCCGACTGGATGGCAATGGGCTGGAAGACTGCGTGCGTCAACCCCACCAACGGTCAGCCGCGGGTGTACTGCACGACCAACTTTGGACGACCGCTCGCCAACGGCTCCAGCCAGCGCTACGCTGATCCGACGCACATGCACACCGCCGACGCGTACCTGCTGTGGCCACGGACCGGAGAAGTGCTGCTGCTGTCGCCGATGGAGACCGACGCCGCGCTACGGGCCTACTGGGACCTGCAGGCACGGACCATCGGCCACGGCCCAGTCCTCGGGCATCTCGCCGTGCCACGCTCGGCGCGTGGTCGACACGAAGACGACGGGACCTGTTCGGTTGTGCCTGCCGGCAGCCGCGGCTGCCTGCTTGCCCGTGCCAACGCTCGCGGTGCTGCAGCTCTTCAACGGCGAGACCAAGTTCGGCTCGGAGGAGCACGGAGACGAGCGGCAGCGCGTGGTGGAGCAGCAGCTGGTGTGCTCTCGATCCGCAGCGCTGCAGGCGAAGCGGCTACCCGAGGTGCGAGGCAAGGGCTCCGAGCTCCTCCTGAGTCACCTGGAGCTCGCCATCAAGCGTCACGCGTGATGACCCTATCGCTTCGTCCCTTGGTTCGCTTGCCGTGTCGACAAGCACAAGAAAATAAAATTCATACAAGAAACAAAAAAGAAAATGATTAAGAAATTGTAAAGACCAGATGGAACCGCCTGACGCTGAAGGGGCTCAGCAGGCGGCGGCGCCGCCACCACCAGACCTGTTCCGCCTGTTTGAGGACTGCGCACAGAGCACCGAGCATGGCCGTGCAGTCGCTGTGGTGGTGCATCACAGCGGCAGCGCCGGTGGTGCGCCGGCAACGAGGCGCGTCTCTATCGACTACGGCGACCTGCTGGCCCAAGCTCGCGGGCTTGCACGGGTGCTGCGAGCTACCGCCAACGGTGCCACCAAGGGCTTCATTGCCCTCTACGCCCGACCCTCCATTACGATGATCGTGGGTGTGCTCGGGTTCGTAGGTCCCCCTCGCTGCTGCAGGTCGCTCGCGCGAACGCGGCATCGTTGCCTCACTCACCTCTCTCGCCTGTGACATGCACTGCACCTTCGTCAGGGTACTGCAGAGCGGCAGCGCGTACGTGCCGCTGGACCCCACACAGCCGGCGCTCAGGAAGGCCAAGATCCTCCGGAGGCTGTCGTGCTGCCTTGGGTGCGTCGTGATCGAGGCCGCGCTCTGGCTCGACGAACGGGAACGATGGCTACGATCGGAGTGCGCCAGACTCGGAGTCTCGGTCGTGCTGCTTGGCGAAGACGGCAGCGTGACGTCTGAGGAGCCCGCCACGGCTGCATCCACCAAGCCATCAGGTTCCTCCTCTCTCCTCCTGCACGTTCGTGAGTTCGTGTGCTCCCCATTGGCGCATGCACACGAACTCACGAACGCCGTCACAGGAGGCTTGCAAAGTTGTTCCTGCTTTGGAAACGCTGGCGAGCTCGAACTGGCCTACACCATGTTCACGTCTGGCACGACAGGTAGGACTGCTTGCTGGTGCTGGACTGCTGCAATGCTGACGGGCTGACCCTCGCATACAAGGTGAGCCCTCGATGGTTCGAGTGCCTCACGCGTGCGTGGTACCCAATATTCGGGCCTTTTCTCGCATGTGGCAAGTGTCTGCGTCGGACACTCTCTTCATGGCGTCTCCTCTGACGTTCGATCCTTCGGTACATGGCACCCACCTCGATCGAGCCCTTGGTGGTGAACAAGCAACAGCTAATCCATATGTTAATCCAGGTGGTCGACCTCTTCGTCGCTCTAAGCAGTGGCGCTCGGCTGATGATGGTCTCGTACGACATCAAACTAGCGCCACACGTGCTTGTGCCTTTGCTGATGCAGGAGAGAGTCACGGTTTTGCAGGCAACGCCTTCGTTTCTTCACCTGTACGGTGCTCGTATCTTGGCCGCCGTGCGGCATCTGCAGTGCTCTAACTCTCTCCCACTTTGGTCTTTCAGGATAGACGCTGACACCTCGTCCCTGTCTTTTCTTCGATCTCTGCGCGTGCTGGCTCTTGGTGCATTCCCTACCGCTGCTGAAGTCTTCCCGCAGGCACAGCTGATCTCACGCTCTTATGCATTCTCTGCTCGAAGGAGGCGAAACCTTCCCGCTTGATGTGGTCGCTCGCATTCGCTCGGTACGTCTTCTTTCGTCATGGTGCGCTGCAGCAACACCTTCCATGCACGCTCACCGATGATGGTAGTCGTCAAACTCTCTTCCGCCGCGAATCTACAACCTCTACGGCACGACTGAGTGTTCAGTTGTACGCTAATCCTGTCGCTCCCCTCTGCATGCAGCTGACTGATTGACTGACTAGCGCAAATGACGATCTGCAGTGGGCCACGATGGGCGAGGTAACGGAGAGTGATGTCGCTGAAGGCTTTGTGTCGATAGGCGATCCGCTACCAGACACACAGGTTGTGGTGAGAGATTCCGAGCTGCGTCAAGGTATCGTCCACAAAGCGACTTTACGATGACTGAGCCGAGCTCACTGACCAAGCTTGTCGCTGCTCAGTTAAGCATGGACACGGGGCTCTGTGGGTTGGTAGCAACAAGCGGATTTGTTTGCTTGAGGGTGAGACCGAAGGACTTAGGTACGGATCCTTGGTCTCACTGTTGTTGTGCCTAACTGACGGAATCCTTGCAGCCTGCGCGATACGGGAGATCTGGCCTTCATTGAGGGCGGACGCATCATGTACATAGGACGCAAGGACAACCAGTTCAAGGTGCACGGCAAGCGATTGATGCTGGAGTCCATCGAGAGCGAGATCTTGTCCCTACCACTCGTCGTGCAATGCAGGTAATTGGGAGCGCGACTGACGCTGGCGGACCTCACTCACAACCAGTTGTTATGTACTCCTGTTCCGAAGGGTTATCTATGACAAGCAAACCAACGCGGACGCATGCCTCCGGGCGTTCGTAGCCCTCAGCGAATCTATAAACGACGAAGGTACATTCCATGGCGAGGAGGTCAGGTCCTGGCTGACACCAGCCACTCTTCGCAGAGTCATTTTGGGCACGATGTGCAGCGATCACAGAGGAGTGGCGCAGGCTTCTAAGTGTCAAGTTGGAGGATGTGGCCCGACCAAGCGAAGTGCATGTCGTCTATCCGCGGCTGCCCCTTACGTCCAACGGCAAGGTACGTGCGCGCTTATACTGCTCATCGCAAGGGCCAGCAGGATCTAATCTACATGGTACAGATTGCCGTTGCGGCACTGGTCGATGCTCTGTGCACTGGCGAAGACAGCGCCGCCCCCTTTAGGATCATTCGTAATGTGCTGGGCCGACGTCATGCGGTCTCCCTCCCAGAGGAGTGGCGGGACACGCCAGCGGACCAACTCGTCAAGGAAGCGGTGGACATGGCTTGGGCGAGGTTCCTTAACCAGAAGCGGGACGAATCAGAGCTCGAAACGTCCTCGCCTCCTCGAGATCGAATGACAACACGAGCAGGTGACGAAGCGATCTCTGAGTACTTCCTCGCTGCAGGCGGCACGTCGATAGACGCAGTACGGTTCATCGAGGGACTGGTGGACACACTAGAAGCTATGCAAGTGCCACACGCCCAAGGTGCACACCGGTCTCTCTTAGTGTTGTGAGAGTTCTCATCGGAGACAAACTCATCCGGTGCGCCTTGCTCAGTTTTGCGCAGAGATGAAGAGAGGCAGAGCGTCTATGACTGCTTGCTGCACCGGCCGATTCGAGATCTTGCTCCCTGCGTCGTCTTGCTGGAGAACTCCCACAGGAAGCGTGCACAAGAAGATGAAGACGAAAATGATACGTCTTCCCGCACGAGACCATCGAAACGACAGAGAGCAGATAGCGGTGGTGAGTCTACGGTGTCGAGCAAGCTGGTCGAACTCGATCCTCAGCGGATGAACAGCTATCACTACGTCCCGCTCTGGTCTCTCGGACGGACTAACCGCCTCACGCAGCACGCGGAATTCGATGCCGGCCCAGCGCAATGTCGATCTTCGCCGCAACCTCGCTTGGACCTTGCATGGAGCCGATCACTGGGCAAGTGCATAGACGCTACACCACTGGTTATCTCATTCGGCGCATTGTCTCAGACGCATGCGCAATCAGAGAGGAGCGACAGTACTGAAGTCGGCGCCGCACAGCAAGACGCCCACCAACACCAGATCGCTTTGGTGTGTGTGGGCTCGCATTCGGGGCGCTTTGAAGCTGTGGACCTTGACACCGGGGAAGTCGTGTGGAGCCGCAACCTCAAGACACGAATCGAATCCAGCGCAGTTGCCAGCCGCAGCGGTGAAGGTACCTTACCCATCTTCACCGACCCGCGTCACTTTCCCGTTCGATGAGATCACGCTCACTCCGTCCCTCTATTCACGCCCATCAAGAGCTGGTGGTGGGTGGCTACGATGGAGCAATATATGTGCTGCGTACCAGAGATGGAGCGATCATGTGGACGTTTAGGGCCGGCGATCAAGTCAAGGCCTCACCGGCACTAGATCCTACATCTGGCTTCGTTTGGTGTCCGTCCCACGACCGCCGTCTCTACTGTCTCGACATCTACGCGCGCACCTGCGTCCACTCCTTCGACTGTCTTTCGCCGGTCTACTCGTCGCCAGCCATCGACAATTTGCGAAGGTCCCAACACTACCGCTCTATTGCACAAGCATGCGTGTATGCGTGCATGACGACACTCACCCATGTGGATGCAGAATGCTGTACGTGGGCAGCCACGGTGGTCGTCTCTTTGGGATATCTCTGGCCGACCCAACTCAACCGCGCCTCCTATGGACGGTGAGCACGCACAAGCCCATCTTCTCGTCTCCTGCCGTCGATGCACAGACCGGCACGGTGCGTACCCATCAACCATTGTGTTGTGCCATACGTGCGTTCCAACACGGTTCCCACAGGTGATCGTTGGTGGGTGTGACCAAGTGATTCGTGCCGTGACACCCAATGGCCAACAGGTACCCAAAGTCCTGACCACCTCGTCACGTTCTCTCTGCACCTCTCCGGCCCCGGCTTCTTGTGCCACACATACAGCGTGTGCACTCACACGTCTCCTCGCTCACATTCACTTTGTGTTCGTGACCAACGACGACGTCAACTACACCACAGCTGTGGCAGGTCGAGACGTGCGGGCCGGTGTTCTCGTCCCCGCTACTGTGGAGGAGCTTCGTGTTCGTAGGGTGTGACGACGCTCATCTCTACGCCGTGCACCGTCGCGTTCACGGAGGAGGTGAGACAGCGACCCTCGAGCTCAAGCTGCGGATTGATTCGCCCATCAGCGCAAGTCCTTCACTCTGTCCCCGCCTCTTGCGTCACGACAGCGATCCGCCTGGAGATGATGAGCACCGGGCGGTGCTCGCCTTCTGCGGGTCGGGAAACAACGTCACCCTGGTCGAGCTCGTCGCCGCACCCTCGCAGCCTTCCCTGATGGCAGAGGCGGAAGGGCCCCAATTGAGGGTCCAGTGGCGACTTGAAGGCGCCATCAGCCATCGAGGCAAGAAGGTGTTCTCCTCGCCCATCCTGCTTGGCGAGTGGCTCCTGTGCGCCAATTCCCTCTATTGCTACCACTTGTCCTAGAGTACATCAGGTACCATGAACCATCTTCCCTTCTTCTTTTGGCAACAACACCCACACAACAGGGTGGTTTGGGACAAACATCGATCCCACGTCGTCTATCATCCCACAACGCTCCCACTTTGGGTGCCAATGGGCCCATGTGGGCATCAATCCCTTCTTCCCATACTCAACAGTCGGCTCGCACGTGCATTTCTTTTCTGGAATTCTCTTACTTTCTCCTAATTTCCTCATACTTAGGGGACTGATCGGCGAAACTTCGGACGGGCGTGAGTGACATCTCCTGAGCGACGCTTGCCATTGGCCTGTTGCGAAAATCGGCAAGCTGCAGCCTGGCTGCAGACGTACAGAACGACGTCAAGCCCAAGAGCCCCAAACATGACGGTCCCAACAACACCAAGACCGGCCCAATTGTGTCTGGTTGCTGTCCTGTCAGGAGAATACATCAGCGCGTCCTGCAGGCTGACACCAGCGACAGGCGACAGCGCACAAACAAAGGCCGCGCCTCCATTCCATTCCATTTTCCACACCTTCGACTGCACCCCCCGGCCCTCTAGCTAGCCCCCACACCGGCACCACAGCACAGAGACGCGAAGGCATTAGTTATCGGCTCGAGACTCCTCCAGAGACGACAACTAATCCACCATCTACTCTCCCGCGACGCCCCCCCAACGAGAGCCAACTACAACAGCATTCGAATCCACAGATTTGCAGGAAGATGAGCAGCACCCTTACACAACTGGTGGCAGAGCTCGGCGAAGCAGCACACAACTTCAGCAGCTCGACAGCCTCTGGCGCCGACGCCGCGTCGGCTCTGACGCACGTCTACGAGGTCGCCCTACGCGAGCTGCACCAGCTGCAGCGCGAACGACAAAAGTGGGAGCTCGACCGCAAGCAGGCTGCCTTTCGCGACCAGTGCGTCGCCGACGAACAGGCTCGCAACGCACACCTCATTCGCCTCAACGTCGTACGTCCTCCTTGCCCCTGCCCTTCCCGCCTCGCAGGAGAGCAGCAGAACGCCGTGCACGCTACACGAGCATCACAGCTGCGTGTGTATGGGAATGCGCGGAATGGTGCACCCGATCGGGGCCGTGGCGTGCGCTTTCTGGGGTGCGCGGTTGCTAACGCGCCAAATGCGATGATCGTGCAGGGCGGTGTGCTGTACGTGACGACGCGCGCTACGCTGTGCCGAACGGCCTCCTACTTCGAGGCCATGTTCTCTGGCCGCCACGCGCTGACGCAGGTCGACGGCGCCTACTATCTCGACCGGAACGGACGCGTGTTCGAGGGCGTGTTGGACTTTCTGCGCACGGGCATCGTGCAGCCGCCACCCAACGTCACCTTTGAGCAGCTGATGCACGAGCTCGACTACTTCCTGCTCCTCGACCGCGGAGACGAGAAGCAGCACGCCGGCGAGGCCAACGGCGCCAACAGCTGCGGGGTGGTCCTTCGTCGCACGCCAGAGGTCAGCGAGCTCGAAGTCGGTACCACGGTATGGGTCAAGCGCCAACAGGAGACCCTCTACAACTACCCCCGTGGCGCGCGAGGCCACTTTGGCAACAAGGCCACCGTGAGCGATCTCTTCTTCGCCGGCAACAGCATGCAGCAGATCGGGCTCACCTTCAACGACGGCTTCACCTACTACTTCTGCTGCCGCGACATCGAGATGGAGGACCACACCCTCGAACTCGAGCACCTCGCGCTCTGATCTATCACGGTCTCCCAAGCAGAGACACAGCGGAGCGAGCCGAGAGAGATGTACAGGAGGAAAGAGTCGAGGAGGACCGTCGACCAGCCGAGTAAGTTATAACCCCAGCCATCGCGCGAGTAGTACTGCACGTAGATACGTGCACCATCAGTAAGACATGCAGATCTGTAAAGTAATACACAACAATCCAAACCCACAGCTCTTCCCCTTGCTTGTCCCCGCCCATACCGCGGAACTTGACCGTGTGGTCCCCATTCCACAAATACCAAATTTTGGCTTCCTGGAAATAGCAAAAGAGAGCGAAAATCACCACAACAGATCCGCCGGCAAAATGGAGGAGGATCTAGAGACTGGATTTTTAGGCCTGCCGAGCGCCGGTCATCGGCTCGTGCTGGTGGCCACGTCGTCAAATTTGACATCGAAGCAGAAGCAGAAGCAGAGTGTTGATTCCACCGCTGCGGTTCTGTTGATTGAAGGGAGGCGTGTTATCGCCGGTCGGGGCCCGCAGCTCGGTGTGCAGGACAAGTATCCCTTCCCCCACCTCCACCCCCCTCTTCTTCGCTCCATAGTGAGCTCACCACCTTCTTGTTGCTACACCCTTCGCTGGACCGGGGACAAAGACGCGTAAGCCGCCAGCAGGTTGAGCTGGAGCCACGGCCTGATGGCGGCGTGGCCGTGACGTTGGTGCGTACGCGTGCGTGTAAGAGTCCACCCC
>CDFA01026053.1:18922-29617 GCA_000826305.1 Acanthamoeba healyi | reverse complement strand
TTTTTTTATTAAATTTATAAATGAAATGAAAGGACATGTTGCAATGCGCGCTGGGCCTTTGGTGGTGTCGGGGTGGCGCGCGTGCCTTGCGTGCTGACCTGGGGGAGCGCGTGCGTGGCCAATACACACACAACTTAAGGGACGAACGTGCTGCTGTTTGTGATGCACGTGGGCATGTGGACCACCTGGACCATTCTCATCAGGTGACTGAGCCTGTCGCACAAACACGTGCACCGGCGTCATCACGCCACTAACCATCCCTCGTCCTCTCTCCTCTTGGGTCTCGTCGGGTTCCTGCTGCGATTGGTGCGCATGATGCTCAGATCTGCGAAGGACTCGACGGGGGCTTATCCATTTGATATCGTCACGGTAGTCCTCATGATGGAACTGTTCAAGATCGTACTTACAATGAGCTTCCATTGCTACATGGCGTACGTCGTCAGCCTCCTCTTTTGAGCTGAGAGGGAGCAAGACTCGAGCTAAACCCATCGCTTACGGTGTGTTTCTTATGTCGCCATGCTGTATAGGGGCACCACGGACGTGGTGGGCCAGATCCAGTCCTTTGCGTCGGAGTGGCGCGCTGGCGTGTGGTTTGCCGTTCCGGCCTTCATCTACACACTTTACAACTGGCTTCTCTATCTCAACCTTGTCTACTTCGATCCCGTATGCGTTCCCCACAGCTGTGTGACCGCACTCAAAATCGATGGTCTTCTGACTATACATACGCTTCTAGGTCTCGTATCGTGTGCTCATCAACATGCGGGTCATCTTCTCCGGCCTCTTTGTCACCGTACGCTCGCAAAACGCCCTAGTCCCCTCCCCAAGGTCGACTAACAGTTAAACGCGTACCCCTCCCCAGTTCTGTTTTGGCAAGCGACTTGGGCCGGTCAAGTGGTTCGCCTTGATCTTGCTGGCTCTGGGCTGCGCCGTCAACCAGCTAGGCGAAAATTTTGAAATCAAAACAGAGTGAGCTTCCCCTCTCCCTCCACCTCCTCCTGTTGCAATGCTTGCGTCGTACGTCCATCTGCTGGTACTTACTTACTTATGTGCTCTCTTTGGCGTGGCTACGTGGTGGGTGGGTGGGTGATGATGACGGTGCAGTGCCTTTTATCTGTGCACCATCACGATACAGGCACTGGCCTCTTCTGGCGCTGGCGCGTTCAACGAGTGGCTTCTGAAGAGGGACATCAAGATGGGCATCAACCAGAAGAACATCTACCTCTACTTCTTCTCCCTCTGCTTCAATTTCACCCTCATCCTCCTCAACCGGCCCCAGGTCCTCTCTTCGACCGACCTCTTCTTCAACGGTTCGCCCCCACTTAAGCTTTCCTCCGCTCTGTTCTCGGACCTCTTCCCACGCTGGAGAGATGGAGGGGCGTATGAATGGCTGGATGGCTGGATGGCTGGAGCGCGTGAGGTGCACCGCACCGTGCTTACGCGTAGAACGTTTCCTCTTCTTTTCTCCCTCTCTGCCAGGCTGGACACACGGCACGGTGGTGCTGGTCGTTTTGGGCGCCTTCTGCGGCTTCACTACAGCCCTTTTCCTCCGTACCATTTGCCCCTCCCTTCTCTCCTTCCTTCGCCTTTGGCAGCGGCACGATGAGCTAGCTCACCACATGCCATGTGGTCGTCGCGGCAGGTTACCTCAACATCATCCTCAAGGAGTACGCTCACGGTGGCGAAATGTTTGCGACGGCCTTTGCATCGAGGATGTTCTTCGACGTGCCGCTGACGCCGCAGACCTTCGTGTCCATCTTCGTCACCGCGGTCTCGGTCGTCATGTACGGCACGGCCAAGGAACCTGAACAGCCTGAGCCCACCAGCGGCAGGGATCGACGGACGTAACGTTCGTCCCACCATTGACGAACCCACCATCTCACGCCTTGTGCTTGCTGGTTGCCGCGGCACCCCAAGGCGTCCTCCCCTTGTGCATCCCCCTCACCACCACCACCACCGCGTGCTTGTTGTTTGTGCTTGAGCCAAGAAGGAGCTCCTTCTTCATGCTCGCGCGTTGGCCAATCAAATTAATTTACGGAAAATGTCCCCCCCCCTTTATTTTGATTGGTCGTTGGGCTGGTCCTGTTGGTCGGTGCCCCCAAGCCACCCCACACGAGGCCTCCTCGTCGCACGGCGTGACTTCACGGCGCTCGCACACATCCGGCACCACACGAGAAGGAGCCGACGCGCCAGAGAGTTGGGTACTCCCCCCCCCCTCCCCCCTCTCCTATTTGGCCATTGTTGGCCCCTCCTCCTCCTCTCCTTCCTCTGGCCGGGCACACATCGCTTCAAGTCCCCTCTTTACGTCGGTCGGAGGGGGGGGGGTTCGTGCACTCACCACCTCCTCGACCACCGCCTCTATGCTTGTGGCGTGCTGCTGCTGCTGGTGCTGCCAGAAAGGATGGGGTCGCGCCGGAGCTATGACGAAGATGAGGACTTCCTGGACAAGGCGGGGAGTACGGACGGCCTCGATCTGCTGAAGATGCGCAACCGAGAGGAGGAGCAGAAGGTGCAGGCCAAGATCGAGGAGAAGTTCCGGGAACGCAAGCAGAAGACGCGAGAGCGCTCCCGCATGATGTTCCGCGAGAAGCTCCACGCCGTGCGCACCGAGCGAGGCTCCCCGACCAAGCCCGACCCCGCCTCTGCGCGTCGAGGTCCCACCGCCACCACCGAGGAGGTCGGCGCTCGCCATCCCCGGGACGACGACGATGACGACGAGCGTAATGAGAAGGTTCGAAAGAATGTCCAAGAGGAGGAGCGCGAACGCGAGCACAAGGAACGGGAGAGCGGGCCGTCCTCCGACAACGACCACGGCACCCGCCGTGGCGCCACGGCCAGCGATGACGAGAGTGACGATGACCGTCGGGAGCACGTCGCGCGCTCGCCGTCCGTAAAGAGCCCCCGGCCGACCTATCTCGCCGACCTCTCGAGCAGCGATGTACCTCCGCCCCCCCCACCCCCACCTCCATTGCGTCCACCCTCTGGCGCCTACCTCTACCTCTACCCATATGCTGCTGGTGGTTAGATACTCGACTAGCAGCTACTGTGGCTCCCACGTGGTGACCATTGGACCTTCATGTCACTCACTCGGGCCCCACACGGGCTGTGTTGTTGGGATGGGGTGCTTTTTAGTGTAGTTGGTGCTCATCTGAGTGTGTGCGTGGGTTGTGTGCCACAACAGAGCGAACATGATTCGTTGGACGAGGAGGAGGAGGAGCTGCGGCGTCTGGAGGCGGAGGAAGAGGAGCTGCGGCGTCTGGAGGAAACGATGGAGAACGAGAGCAGTGACGCCGACTCCGCCCGCCACTCGCGTCGTAGGGCCAACCGCGACAGCGACGACGATGGCGACGCTCACTCCACCGACGACTCAGAGGCTGAGAGCGACAATGGTGACAGCGACAGCGACGACGACAGGAATTCCAGAAGCCGTGGTAGCGGCGCTAAAGGAAGCGAGCCCCAGGAAGCCGAGCAAGAGAGGCGAATGCGCGCTCTGCGCGAGGAGGACGAAAGGGAACGAGCGCGAGAGGAGGAGGAAGACCGAGCGCGCGAGCGGGAGCGCGAGAAGCGGCGACGTGCGATCGAGGAGGAGGAAGAGCGAGAGCTCGAGGAGGAGCGCCGCAGAGAAGCAGAGCGGCTGCGGAAACGCAAGGAACGCGAGGAACGCGAGCGACGAGAGGCCGAGGCCGAGGAGGCCGAACTGCGTGCAGCTGAGGCCACGAGACGCAAGACGCGAGAGGCTGAGGAAGCAGCGCAGCGAGAGCGAGAGGCACGAGAAGCCGAGGACGTTGAGCGCGAGAAGGAGCGCACGCGTAGGCGAGTGAGCGAGCTTCGACGCCAAAAAATGGAGGAGGACGAAGCCGAGACGCGTGCTCGCCAGGAAGCGGCTGACAAGGAAGCGGCCGCGGCGCGCGTACGGGCTGAGCGCGAAGCCAAGGAAAGGGAGGCTCGTGAGCGCGAAGAACAGGAGAAGACAGCTCGCGAAACGGAGCGCGAGCGGAAACGGCGGGAACGCGAGGAAGAGGCCCAGCGCCGCGAGCGCGAGGAGGAAGCAGAGCGCCAGCGACGGGCAGAGGAGCGCGAGCGCAAGCGTCGTGAGAGAGAGGAAGAAGAGCGCAAGGCCCGCGAGAAGGCCGAGGAAGATGACCGCCTCCGAGAGCGTCGTCGTAAGGAGGCCGAGGAGGAGCGCGAGCGCCGCCGGCGTGAGCTCGAGGAGGAGCGCGAGCGCGAGCGCCTTAGGGTCGAAGAGGATCTCAGACGCCGGCGCGAGGAGCGTCGAAAACGCGAGCTTGGCGGGTCGACCCTGACTACCGCCGATGACAGCAACTCCTCTGCCAGCACGAAGCAACGAGAGCAAGTGGAGGAGCGCCAGAGCCGCGACCGTCCCGGTTCGTCCTCTCCGGCTGACGAACCGCAGGCACGGGGAAGGGAGCAAGCAGCTGCTCCAGTGGAGAGTGAGCGGGAACGCCGCAGGAGGGAGCGAGAGGAGGCAGAACGGGAGCGGGAGCGGGAGAAGGAAAGGGAGGAGGAGGAAAGACGGCGCCGTCGCGAAGAACGCGAAAAAGAGAGGAAACGCGAAGAGGAAGAGAGGAAGCAGCGCGAAGAGCAGGAACGTGAAAGGGAGGAGCGGGAACGTGAAGAACGCCGCCGCAAGCTGGAGGAACGCCGCCGCCAGGAGGCCGAGGAACGCGAACGAGAGGAGGAAGAACGGCTCAAACGCCTCGAGGAACGTCGCCGGTCGCGTCGCGTGGTCATTGCCGAGCCCGAAGAGACGACCCCAGTGCGACCAAACTCGCGGGATCAGCGCAGAGAGGAGGAGGAGCGCGAGCGGAAGAGGCAAAGCGAGGATCGGAGGCGCAAAGAAGAGGAAGAGGAAGAGGAGCGCCGAAAGCGTTTGGAGAGACGGCGCAGCTCGCGAACCAGTGACGCCGAAGCAGAGCGTAGGCGCGAAGAAGAGGAGCGCGAACGCGAACGAAAAAGGCGAAGCGAGGATCGGAGGCGCAAAGAGGAGGAGGAAGAGGAGGAGCGCCGAAAGCGCATGGAAAGACGGCGCAGCTCGCGGACCAGTGATGCCGAAGCAGAGCGTAGACGCGAAGAAGAGGAGCGCGAACGCGAACGAAAAAGGCGAAGCGAGGATCGGAGGCGCAAGGAGGAGGAAGAAGAGGAGGAGCGCCGAAAGCGCATGGAGAGACGGCGTAGCTCGCGCACTAGCGACGCCGAGGCTGAGCGCAGGCGCGACGAAGAGGAGCGCGAACGCGAACAAAAGAGGAGGAGCGAGGATCGGAGGCGCAAGGAAGAGGAAGAGGAGGAGGAGCGCCGAAAGCGCATGGAGAGGCGTCGTAGCTCGCGAAGGAGCGAAATCGAAGAGGAACTCAAGCGCGAAGAGGAAGAACGTAGGAAGCGCCTAGAAGAACGCCGCCGCTCTCGCAGGACAGAAGAAGAGGGCGCTACTGCAGGCCAAGACAGGAGAAGACGCGGCAATGCGGAGGAAACCGAATCGATGGAGCGAGAGAAGCTGCGAGAACTTGAGGAGCGTAAGCAACAGCTCGAGCGCCGTCAGCAAGAACGGGAGCGACAGGAGCGAGAGGAAGAAGAGGCTCTCCGTGAAAGGCGTCAAAATGTCCTCTCCTCCGTTTCTCCTGCATCCGGCGGTACGAGCCCTATAGGCGGTGGCGCCAACCTCTCTCTCTCTCTCTCTAACATCGAGGGAGTCCCACTGGGACGATCGTCCGCGTGCAGAAGAGAAAGACCAGCGTCAGCGCAGCGAGGAGAGGCGACGGGTCACTGCCACCGATGACGATTATGAGCGCAGGCGAAGGGAGCGTGAAGAAGCTCGCAGGTCCGTGTTCCAACAAGTTGACGCTCCTTTCGTCCTCCTCGTAGACTGACAGCGGCGTGCTGCATCATGCGCGCATGTGCGGACAGGGCGCGTCTGCAGGGCGTGGTTCCCGAGCAGCAGCAGCAGCAGCAGAAAGGGCAGGCCGACGAGGCCGAGGAGCAGCGGAAGAGGCAGGAGGAAGAAGAGGCCGAGAAGAAGAGAAGGGCTGATGAAGAGGAGCGTGAGCGCCAGATGAAGCAGCAACAGGAAGAAGAGGAAAAGAAAAAGCAGCAGCAGCAGGCCCGCCGGTTCGTACCGTATCAAATCCTCCGCAATGCCTTGGCCCGTCCCAAGCAGCTCGACATCACCAAGCTAGAGGTACGCTCTTTCCTTCCCTCGTCGTCCTCCTCCCACGGCCGTCCTGCTCTCCCGCCCGTCCTCCTATTCGGTGATGTGACTCTCACGCGCCTTTGCATTGGCTTGGCCTCTCGGCGTGCGCTCCCCAGGTGTACCTTAGCCCGGAGGAGTTCCAGAAGGTGTTCAAGACCAACATCGACGAGTACAAGAAGTGGCCCGAGTGGAAGCAAAAGGAGACCAAGAAGAAGGTTGGCCTGTTCTGAAGAGCCAACCCGTAGCGGCAGCAGCTCGGATTCCCCCCCACGCTCCGCACGACCGCGAGCCTGCCACCGCCACCAACAGCCAGTGAACCCGCCCAGGGACAAGTCCGCAAGGGAATCCTCCTGAGTTTTTTCAATATCGCCGACAACAATAATAATAATAAATTATTTTTTCTTTTTGGCAGCGGCACTGCTTGATCTACCTACCCCCCCCCNCCCGACCTGCAAACCAACGTCACGACCAGGATGGCTCACTTTGATAACGCCAAAGCGCTCGAGTTCGTCCGTTCCAGGTACAGTGGCAATAATCACACACGTGAAAACTAACATAACATAAGCTCCCTTCTAATATATACATTGCAATATTTAATATAAATATTCATGTCCGGGGGGGGGGGTAATACACACCTCTCTACAGGTGGCAAGAAGACGGCGGCGTGGTGGAGACACTGTGCAAGTACATTGAGATCCCCAACCAGGTACGTGGGACCTCTCCAACCCGCTGCTGCTGCTGCTGCTCTCCCTTGTTGGGCTCTCTCTCTGGCTGGTATGTGTGCACCTCCACCTCACATCCGGGGGCGGGTTTGGCGCTGGGAACCAAGACGCCTGACTATGACGATGATTGGAACACCAACGGGCACCAAATGCGAGCCGTGGAGCTGCTCACCTCGTGGGTCAAGGCACAGAATGTGGCGGGCCTCACGCTCGAGGTACCTCTCCGGCCGGCATTGGAGGGCAGGAGGTGTTTTGCGTTCACCTTACGTTCCGGCGCGCGCGTATAAATGAATATCTTTATTTATGTTTATATATATATATATATATATATATGCACCGGGTGATGCTTAATCACGTGATTCCCTATCGGTGTGGTGATTAATGGCCATCAGGTGATCAAGGAGGAGAATCGTACGCCGCTCATTCTGATCGAAGTGCCAGCTACGGACCCCGCCAAGAACCTGTACCAACACCCATGCCCTACCGTCGTGCACGTCATGCGGCCACTCTGTCTCCATCGAACCGGCATTCGCCGTTGAGCAGGCGATCACGCGGCGGAATCTCACCTCAGCTTTTCTTACACGCCATGCGCAGGGAACCGTGCGTGCTTCTGTACGGACACATGGACAAGCAGCCCCCGCTCGCCGACCAGTGGGAGGAAGGGCTCGGTACCACCCACCTACCCACGTCTGTCTTGTCATTCGCATCAGCCAACTCGTTGGCTCAGAACCGGGCTGACGTCGGCTGTGTTTGTGCATGGGTGGTTGCGCGATCAGGACCCTACACGCCTGTCATCAAGGACGGCAAGGTACGTCGCATGGCTCTTGTGCCCTCCCTCTCATTTGCGAAACTTGAAAGAAGGCAGGCGCATCCTGTATGCGCGCGGTGAAGTAGCCCAGATGGCACGTCCAACTCACCTTTCCACCTCCATTCCTTCCTTTACACGCGTGGTCGATGCGCAGCTCTACGGGCGCGGTGGCGCCGACGGTACCACCACCTGCTGCCTTTCGGACATGCCTTGTGCGCACCAAACTGCGCCCTTACTCATTAAAAAAAAATGGGCGCGTGCCACCACCAGACGGGTATGCGATCTTTGGCGCCATCACGGCAATCAACGCGGTGCGGTCTCAAGGGGCTGCCCACCCGCGATGCGTGGTGCTCATCGAAGGAGGCGAGGAATCCGATATTGATGACCTCCAGGTCTACATCAAGAAGCTCCACCCCCGCATTGGTGCTCATCCACCCACCCACTCCCTTCTCAAGCTTCACACACCACTGTATAGAAGAGCGGATGGGATCCGTTGCGAAGCGCTTTGCTGATGACACTCTGCTGTTTGCTGCGCGTAGGAGAGGCTGGATTGGTCATCTGTCTGGATTCAGGCTGCGGCGACTACGAGCGACTGTGGCTAACCACGTCCCTTCGGGGTATTCTCGCCGGCACGCTCAAGGTACCTGGCGCATCCCTTGGCCATGGTGCGTCTTTACACTGCACACATCTCTCACACCTTTTCTCCGCGCCTCTTTCCCCGTCAGGTGACGACGCTCAAAGAGGGCGTCCACAGTGGCGGTGCGGGGGGCATCGTGCCGTCGTCCTTCCGCATCTTGCGTAACCTGCTGGACCGTCTGGAAGACTCCAACACCGGTCGCCTCTTGGTGGATGACCTTCACGTCGAGATTCCTTCACAGCGCGTCGAACAGGCCCAGGTCGGCACCGCTTCCTCATCCCCTCTCGGCATCTCGTTTCATCAGAAATCTGATGGTTGTGTGTGTGTGTGTGTGTGTGTGGGCGTGCGTAAAAGCAAGTGGCAGCGTTCCTGGGCAACAAGGTCCACTCTGACCTCCCCCTCATCGAGAGGGCCTCCCCCGTGCACACGGACCCGGCTGGTATGGATATTGCGTGCTTACCCTAGAGCTCATTCTAATTGCTTCCTCCTTCGATGGCGTAAGCCTGCCCGCTCAGTGGCATCATACTCTTACCGTGAGTTGTCGTGGTGGGATCAGAGCTGTTGCTGAACAACACATGGCGGCCACAACTGGCGGTAACCGGCGCCGATGGCTTCCCCGCCATCAAGTCTGCCGGTAATATGCTCCACTGAGCTCTTCTTACCACCACGCGTTGTTCTCTTCTTCTTTCTTCTCGTGGTTGCCATCCCGCACTGCAGCCACTTACAAGCCGTGACGGCCACAGGCAACGTCCTGCGCCCCTATACGGCAGTGAAGCTGTCCATTCGCCTTCCGCCTACCGCCGACGCCAAAAAGGCGACTGCCGCCGTCAAGCAGCTCCTTGAAAAGGTCCAGAGCCCTCTCCTCCCTCTTCACTTGCTCTGTGACGCGATGAACGTTGGCTGACGATCCGTGCATCTGTGCGCCACTGTTCATCCGCTGTAGGATCCGCCCTACGGCGCCAAGGTCGAGTTCACCACGGAGGTGCCCGACGCTGGCTGGTCGTCGCCTATCCTGGCCCCGTGGCTCGACTCAGGCATCACAGATGTACGTCCTCATCCTGCTGTGCGCAACCGCATTCTCCCTCTCTCTCAACGGGATTGGCTATGCTGCGCAGGCGTCGCAGGCGTTCTTTGGCAACGCGCCTCTCCAGATGGGCGAGGGAGGCTCCATTGTACGTATCGCCATCTCCCTCTCCCTCCCTCCACTATCAGGGCGCGTGCGTGCGTTGTGACTGTTATCTGTGTGACCTCACCCCACCCACTCATCCTCCCGTGGGACGCGCGCAGCCCTTCATGGGGCTGCTGGGCAGCATGTTCCCGCGCGCCCAGTTCGTGATCACGGGCGTGCTGGGGCCCGGCAGCAACGCGCACGGCCCCAACGAGTTCCTGCACATCGCTACCGGAGAACGGGTCACCGCCACCGTGGCTCTCCTTCTCAACCTTGCCGCCCGCCACCTCTGCTGATGATGCTGACGATGATGAGGAGGAGAACTCAGCATGCCCTGGTGTGGACCCCTCCCCCTGCCTCCTCTTTGGTCTCTTTGCTCTCTTGATACGTATGAGGTCCCGACAAAAAAAAAAAGCACAAGAATAAAATTTGATGCAAAGATGAGGAAGAAGAAGGACAGCAGCAGCAGCGACGACGACGACGACGAGTCGAATTCGGAGGACGAAGAGGCCTGCTTGCAACGCTCCGCCAGCAGCAGCAGCCGCAGCCGTGGAGGGGCGGAGGAGGAGGAGGGGACCCAGCTGCAGGCCTTGGGTGCTGGTGCTGGTGCGTGGGGCGACGGGGACAGGCGGCAGCAGCAGCAGCAGCGAGGGGGGAGTGTGGAGGGAAGGCCGCGCCACTCGGCAGGTGCGCCGCTCGAGAGCGACGACGACGATGAAGTGCTCATCACCGACGGGACAGCTGCTTCTTTGAGGAGGGCGGGGGCTGGCAGCGGGGGCTGGCGAGGCTGGGGCGCGGCACGAAAAGGAGAGCTGGGCCTGTGGGTGTTCTTCGTGCTGGTGGGCGGGCTCATCCTTCTGGCGGGCACCTTTCTCGTCCTCCACAACGCCACACGCGCCTCCCGCCACCCCGACCGTACGCCCTCCCACACCCACACCATGTCAGTGACCAATACTACCACCACCACGCACACGCACACACACACGAGAGAATGGCTGGCTCACCTCCCACCTACCCTGCGTGCGTGCGCATGTGTGACGCGTGCACGCGACACAGTGGGGCACAACCCCCACGGCCGGTTGTTTGTGCACCGAACCGAGCCGTTTGTGCTGCCTGCGGGCCAGTACACGGTTCCCTCCCCGCCTTCTGCACCCCCCC
>CDFA01026053.1:8331-18914 GCA_000826305.1 Acanthamoeba healyi | reverse complement strand
TCATCGCATGGCTGACATGTCTTGGTCTCTCTGTGTTTCTGTGTCTGTGGGGGGGGGGATGCTGGGCGAGCAGGAAGTGGTGTTCGCCAATGTCAGCCGACCAGAACCGGGGCAAGCACTCGCCATTCATCAGGTGCGGCTACAGCTGGTCGACATTGCGGGCAAGCTCCTTCCGCTTGAACAGGTCTATCGCTCTTATATGGTGCTATCGGCCGACAACGGCACGCGCCCCGACGCCAACAACAACAACAACACTGCGGACAGAACATTGGTTGCGCTGGGGCCCGAAGGGTCGAAGGAGTCTGTTCGCCTCCCGCGAGGCTACTACATCCTCTCCCACCAGGTTTCTCGCGTTCTTTCATTTCTACTCTCCGCCCTCCGTACCCAAGACGCCACACCAGGCCTAGTGACAAGGGAGATACACCCGCGTGACTCTTTGTGTGTGTGTGTTGTGTTGTGTGTTATAGGAAGAAAGCTGGTCGCTGCGCTGCCAATTCTTCAGCAGCTGGGGGCAGCTAACCGGCGTCAATCTTACGGTGGCTGTCCTGGTCAACATTACGTACTCACCTCTGGCCACTGCTATCCGCGAAGACATGAAGGAGGTACGCACAGGATCGATCCCACCGCCGAGCCAAGATCCGCCACATTCCTGATCCAAGCCAGCGGATCGATCCATCCTTACTGATGATGGCGCACGTCATCGCGCCGTCACACAGGTGCGATACCAGGCCCTCGGTTTGTTGGACGTCACCGATGGCAGTAAGCCCAATGGCTGCGATTTGGCGCAAGACAACGACGGTACCCTTGGGTCTCCCGCTCGGTCACGTGTCTTCAGAGGAGAGGGAGGGGGTTTAGAGCCATTAGTGATCCAAGGCTCTGCCTTTGTGAACACGCAGAAGGTGTACCAGCACAGTGGTCCTACGATGTGGTCTGGAGTCCATCCAGCATGGAGCAGGTCATTCTGGCATACGGTAAGCGCAACTCGCCCTCCTCACTGCGTGCCTTGGTGGTATGCGTCGTCGCCGACGCGCTTTGCGCTCCCCGCTCCATTGGGATTGACTTTCATCGTTCTTCCCCCCGTTCCAAGGTTTCACACAGATCGGGGCGTTGTCGAGTGAGCTGCTGGAGGTGAGCACAGTGCAAGGGAGCGCAGAGGAGACCGAGCGACAGCTGCTGCAGCTGGAGGTGACCTATGAAAAGAGTGGGCTCATCGCTGCCATGGACCGCCAGTACCCGACGAGCCTCGTCCTCGCCCCCAACAGCACGCTGCGCGTGCGCAGCTCATTCATCAACCGCCCCTTCGGGCGGGTCGTCTTCTACTGGCAGCTGTATCTCCACGCCTTGCGCCTCTAACCACTACCAACCACCTGCTCCTCAAGCAAGGTGGATGCACCGATGCGCTCACGGAGAAGCCGGGCTGCATTAAATAAATAAATAAATAAAATCAGTCCACACAGAGCGTGCTGCTGCTGCTGCATGGAGGACGACGAGGCTGCGTTTCACGTGTGGCTCTGCGGCGCGCTGAGTCGCGTCAAGCTCGAGGACGAGGCGTACGTGGGGTACGTGGAGAGCATCCTCAAGGAGGACACCTACCAGCCCGACGAAAAGAAGGATGCCGTGCTTGAATTTCTGGCCTCCTCTTCGGTACGCGGCTTCCCACCCCCACCCCTCCGTTGTGCATGCCCCCCCCCACCTCCGCACGCACGCACGCGGAGACGAAGCGTGCACCGCACGGTGGTGGCTTTTCCAACATTGCCCCCCCCCATACGTGTGTGGCCTCCTCCAGGAGGAAGATCTTACGGCCTTTGGAGATGAGCTGATGGCGCACTGGAACAAGATCGAAGAGGCCAAACACGCCGTGCTGCAGGCCAAGAAGACGCAGGAAGACGAGCAGCTCAAGGCTGCACAAGCCCTGCAGCAGAAGGAACGCGAGGAAAAGGCCAAGCAACGAGCGTACGTCTGTCCCCACCACACCTTTATCCACACCCACCTACGACTCCTCCCTCCCACCACAACCTGCAGTTGACCAACCCGCACCACCAGGGTGGAGCACCAGCTGTCGAAGGAGGAGAGACTAAAGAGGCGGGAGCTGCTCGAGCGATATGGCTACCAGATCGAGACGACCGACGAGAATGGCGACATCGTCCTCACCGAAAACCTGTGCGACGTGCAGGACGCCGACCAAGGTGAGTCCACACAATGACTACACACACGCGCGCATGCACACGACACGCACCTCCCATGCGTTCCAGTCCGCAACTTCCGTGAGAGCGCACCACACACACACACACACACACACACACACAACACACGCATTGCGAGAGAGAGAGAGAGAGGGTGCAATCCTAACGAGTGGGGTGGTTTGTGATGGGGGGGGCACACCAGACGTGGAGCACAACGACAACGTGAGCAAGATCGTGCAGGAGTCGCAGGCACAGCGGGAGAAGGCGCGTGAGAAACACCAGCAGAAGGTGCTGCGCGAGAAAGAGCTGCTTCTCAAGGACCAGGAGAAGAAGGAAAAGCGAAAGCGAAAGACCGAGAAGAGAGAGAAGCGAAGGCTCTGAGGGCAGTTCCTTCCTTCTGAGCCACCGCCGTGCGCGCGCGAAGAAAAAGAGTTCAAACCCTTCCCGCCTTTCGCCTAGGTAGGCTGTGCGCCCTGGACACACGGGGTGGTGAACGATGCTTTACATACCGCCGCGGTGTTGATGTGCCTACCTCACGCACTCTCCTCCTGCTCTTGCTCCTCGGCTTTGGCTCCGAGATCGGCAGTGGTGCCGGCCTCCAGCTTCTTTCTTTTCTCGTTCGCGGCGGGCTCCGATGTTCGCCCCTCGTCGTCCACGAGCTTGTCTTCATCCTTGAGGTCTTCATCGTCACATCTCTTCCTCTTCTTGGCGAGTGCCACTCCGTCCGGCTGGTGGTGCTCCGTCGCTGATGCAGCAGCTTCTTCGTCTTCCGCCTCGACGGTGCCGCTTGGTGCAGATACCGCTGCGAAGAGACTTCTGAGGTCCGGCGCCCCGAACACCTCCCTGGCGGTATGAAACACCCACATCGTGCATTGCATGCATGCGTGCATACATACACGCACAGATCCCCACCGCGTTGTTAACGGTGATCGCTTCTTAAAAAGAAAAAGACAGCAGCGACTCACCGGATAGCGGCAGCTTCGAGCGCGGCTTCGCGCATGGCTTCCTCTTCGGTTTGGGAAAGGAAGATGTCTTGATCGTCCTCCCCCTCATCACCGTCGACCCCCAGCACCGGGTCTGCCTCGGGCAGGAATGGATCTTCTCCCTCTCCCTGGCTCCCCACGTTCCCCCGGGGGGCCTGGTCAGTTACGCGCGGAACGCCCACCGCGAGGCGGGGGAGATCCTCACCGCGCAAAGTGGGGCGTCAAACGGATCGGTGTCCGCCGCAGCTGCTGCTTCCGGTGCCTTGCACGGGCTGCTTCCCGCTTCCACCGCCTTCGTCCCGTCCTCGGTCTCGAGGGCCTGCCCTACTGCCGCTGGTGCTGGTGCTGGTGGTACCACGCCGGCCTCGGCCTCTTCCTTGGCCGTGTCTGGACCCTCATACGTGCCGGCCTTGAGAAGCTCCAACAGCTGCGAACTGCCCCCCCCCCCACATACCATGCACACGTGATCACACACCGTTTACATACATTTATTTATATATATATATACGTGTATAAATAGAAATATATAAATATAAATATATATGGTATTTACGTCACGTGAGCACGTGAGCACCACCAGCACCTCCACCCCCAACACCAACACCAACGAAATGGGGGGGGGGTGATGATGGGGGGCACCACTCCGATGAAGGGGGAGAAGTCGAATGGGTGGTGGTGGTGGCGGCGGCCAAGGGGGGGGGGTGCACCTGGACACAAAGGCGGGAGACTTGCGCCACGTCGTAGCTTTCCGCTTGTCGAGGAGGGTCTCCTCCTCCTCCTCCTGGGTTCGGTGCGGGGGTTCCCTGCCGTCGCCGCTGCAGACAGCAGCACCGTTGGTGGTGGCCTCTTCCTCCTCCTGCTGCTGCAGCTGCTCGTCCATCGGGGGGGGAATGGCGGTTGCTCGCTGCTGCCCCCCCCCTACAACATGCAGTGTCGACAATAATAACCTCGATAATCGGGGGGGATGCCTCTGACGGCGCTGCAGCAACGACAACGACGACGACGACAACGATAACAACCCCCCCCNATCTTGCTGTCAACTGACCACCTCAAGAGCAGCGACGAGCAGTTGGACGATACAGCACAGGGTCATCTCTGTCGGGCATGGAGCAGCAGCAGCAGCAGGGGGCCCGTACCACCACCACCACGGCACGAGGTCGTAGGCGGAGAGGGTCGTGGGAGGGCGACGACGACTTGGAGGCGTGGGCGATGGCGGAGGGGAGCACCAACAACAAGGGCCTGGCAGGGCGAGGAGGGAGAAGGGGGAGCAACAGCAACAACCACCACCAAGGGGGCGGCATGGCTGCTGGTGGTGCTGGTAATGGCGATAGGAGTGCCCAGCAGCAGCAGCAGCAGCAGCAGCAGCAAGCCCTTCAAGGGGAGCCGCCGGGCGCGAATACGCAGCGAGCGCGGCAGGCCAGCCCCTCCCCCAACAGCGCACGCGCGCCTCCACAGCGCCAGACGGGGAGGAGGCGAAGAGGAGGAGGAGGAGAAGGGGGCGACCAAGGGGGACAACGTCGTGTGGGAGCCACCGCTGGCCGGGGCAACCGCCACCATTTGCCGCACGTCAACGTGGGGCCAGCAGCAGGAGGAGCCCGCCTGGGCGACGACGGCGACGACTACGGAGCGGCCGCTTTTGATGACGAGTACGGCGAGGAAGAGGAGGAGGAGAGCCAAAACGACGACTGCCAAGACCAAGACGAGCGCCACGACTGGGGCAAAGGCGGCACCGGCATTCGTACTCCTCTTGCTGCTGCCGCCGCCGCTGCTCAACCGGCGTTTGGCGCCACGGCGCCCAGACCATCCGCTATGGGCAAGGACGGGAGCAGGACCGACAACGGTAGCTGTCAACTGGCCACTCTATCCAACGGCCAGCAGGTGATCGTAGTCGAGGAGGACGAGGGTGCACCTGGCGGCGAGGAGACGGTCGGTGCCCCACCGCGGCCTGTCTTTGAATACGGCCAGCAATGCGCGCTCGAGGAAGGCACGACATGTTCCTTCGGCCCCGCGCCCAGAACTTCAGGACAGGATCATCGCTCACTCGGTCCTCTTCCAATCCAGATGGCGCGCACGAGTTCAAGGCCGTCCAGAACTCTCAACACCCTCTCGAGCGGATTACGCTCTATTGCGAGGTGCGCGGACAACCTCTCGCCCCTCTTTGCCCGCTTCAACCCTCCGCCAGCAGCGGACGCCTCCCCTCGATTAACCTCTCCGTACACACACATACACACTCACACTCGTTTGTGTTCTCTCTCTCTCGCTCTCTGCTGCTTCTCTCGCTCGATGTATGCAGCACTACGTCAATGCGTTTCTGAACAGCGATGGGGGCGCCATCTACTTTGGTATAGACGACGATGGCAGGGTCTTGGGCGTTCCTCTCGATCGCAAGCAACGCGACCACCTGCGACTCCGCATCGATACTATCGTGAGCGGTACCACTCCGGCCTCTCCTCTTCACCGCACCTCCTTCCTGCTGCGCTCTTACGTCGCCCACCGCATGCTCTGTCTTCAGCGTTCAAGCCGCAAGTGGACCCCTATCTGCTGCGAGTTAACTTCCTGCAGGTGCGAGTACCTTTGGCTAGCGGTGGAAAGCTGCGCGCTGCCACGACCATGCGTGCAGAATCGATGCTCCCGGCTGCTGCTTCTTCTGATTCTGCCGCACCGCCGGCGCCCACGGTACTCCACGCTCTCTGCCAGATTGTTGGCATCGATACAGCACCAGTCAACCAATTGCCCAACATCGCGGGGTAACAGCAGATCGAGACTGTTCGTTCGTATGGCCTGCGCTTCGTGGTGGAAGTAGTTGTAGAGCGAGGTCGCGCGCCTGTGTACTTCACCGCGCACCAATCAGCGTATATCAGACGCGCCGGTACCTATGACCCTCGCGCTCACGTCCTCTCACACAACGTATCGCTCACGTCGCGCGGGTAGGGAGTATCTACAAGATGGACGAGTCCATGGTTGACGAACGGAAGCGAATGGGTCGCCCCATATTGCCCGCGCGGCGCTCGCAAGAGGAGCCCAAGCGCCCACCTGCGCTGATTCATGCGTCTCTGCCGACCTCTACAATCCCACCCAACGACCTTCCTGCCATCCCCTCTCCATCGATCACCACCGCTCCTGCTGATAACGCGGCGGGGGCAGCCCCGGCGGTCAACCTGCCACACGAACTCACCGGTACGTACTCCTTGATCTGCAGCGCGGTCAATGCAAGCGTTCTCATCCCACCCTTGATCCTGCCGACTGTTGTGGGGAGTTGTAGTTTCTTCTGCTGCTACTGTTGGAGAAAGAGCTACCACAAGCAGGGCTCCTAACGATTTCGTGGGGAGGGAGGGAGAGCTCCAACAAATCAAAGAGTTCGTGGACGCTAATCATCCCAAGCGGGGCAAGGTTCGGGCTACCAATCTGGTCGTCCTACTCTATGGTTGCCTCTCTTTCTTCACCCTCCCCTCCTTCTGCAGCCTTCTCTTGTCAGCCGCTTCTCACGCTGCGCCTGTCCCATTGATACTTATTCAGGACATCCCGCTGTCGGTAAATCGGCGCTTGCTCGGCGTCTGGTATCTTGTTCTTCCCTCTACGCAGCTCCTCGTCCTTGCCCTTTCCCAAGCATTTAGCTCACATGTGGGTGGTGGGGTGGCGACGCATGGCCAGATGGCTGAATTTGCGGAGCGGTATCCAGATTTTTACTTCCAAATCAACATGAAGGGGGTCGCGTCGGGCTACATCTCCCTCACCGATGCCATGATCGGTGTCATTCGCTCCGTCCATCCTACGCTGGCGCTTCCCGACAGCTTGCCGGCAATTCGGGGTACTCCACTTCGTATCCCTCCTCACTATCTCTCTGTAACGGTGGCCACGTGCGCGTAGGGATCTACGAGTCGTGCTTCAAGGACCGGCAGTGCATGCTCCTTATTGAAAACGTGGGCTCAGTCGACCATATCACTCCTCTCCTACCCGTCACCTCTAAGTCCTGCCTTGCCGTGGTCACCTCTCGCAAGGATCTTTCCCTTGATATCGCCCTCGGCAACGGTACGAAAGTTGTCACACTCCTTCATCTTTCTCGGAGAATGCGTGCGCGTGTGTTTTGGACCGACGAGATGACCTGTGTGTGTATGTGCGTGCGTACAGAGACAACACTCTCTGTAAAGCTTGGCGCCATGACAGCCCGCGATGCGACGCAGCTGATGTGGAGCCTCCTGCCTCATGCCTCCACTGACGAGGCGCATGAACTGGCGCGTTTGTGCGGCAATCTGCCTCTCCCCATCCGCCTCATAGGGGGTGTTATTCGACGGAAGCCCAACCTGACCCTACCCGCCATGATCAAGAAGCTGGAGAAGTACTCTTTGCCTTGCCTGCCTCCCCCTCTCCCTCTCATTTTGCGCGTATTGGGTGATCTGAATTGTTGTTGTTCTCCACCTTTCACCCGCCCCTACATTGCAGCAATGACGTGCAGCTGATGGCAATGTTGGAGAGCTCTTTGGGTGTGGCGGACGAGGAGTATCCGCCCGAAGTTTACAACGCAATGCGCTCCCTCTGCCTCTTTCCGGCTACGTTCGATGGCTGTGCAGCTACGGCCCTCTTAAACAAGGCACGCACTTCAGCGTCTTCTCTCGGCGGTGAGCGTATCCGCCCTACATGCTGAACGTTTCGTACCACACAAACAGACCTACGAGGAGACCGAGGACGTGCTAGGCATGTTGTTGGAATACTCGCTGCTGGACTTTGACCTAGCGACTGGGCGTTACCACATGAACGACCTCGTTCGTAGTCACGCCCTCCACAAAGCCCTCGCTGCCGACCCGCACGCCGTGGAGGCCTTGCGTGGGCGATTCGTGCAGTATTATCTCGGCCAGCTGAAAACCTGCCGAGCTCTGCTGGCTCAGCAGCAGCAAAACGATGGCACGCCGGACAAGGAGCGCGCCACGCTTCTTTTCACGCGCGAGCGGTACAACCTCGACGCTTGCTCCAAGTTCCTTCAACAGAGCCCCTCGCTTGGCCAGGGTACGCTTGGCCAGGAGTTCATCGAGAACTTCCAGGCTGTGTGCCATGGCCTCAACGCCACGACCACACCGGCATCGCTGCAGGTGGCAGAACCAGCGGCCAACACAAGCGCTCAGGAAGAGCACGGGCACGGGATGGAAGTTGTTTAGGTTTAGATCCGCCAGCACCAACTGTGTCAGAGTACACAGCACACAAATGAAGAAAAGTCTGAAGAATACATTCTCTGGGCTGGGTCAGGGCGATGATGTGGGCCAAGTATGTACATACCACCTGAGGAGGAGGAGGAGAAGGGGAGAGGAGGACAGAGAGAGAGAGAGAGGTGGCGGCGGCGGCGCTGAGCGAACGGCTCCATGCCAGGCAGGCTAGGGGGATGGGGAGAGAGCGGTTTCAAGGAGGGAGATGAGATTGGAGAAGCCCCACACCAGACCGGCGGCGTCATCGGTGCGCTCTGGTGCGCTGGTGTCTGGACCCTCCCTGTCGCCGTCCTCCGAGTCGTCACCGATGCTGTCCTCGTCGCCAGAAGAAGAGGAGGAGGAGGAGGAGGAGGCAGAACCGCGCCTGCGAGTGGTCGGCGGAGAGAGGACGGTGGGAGAGCGCAGCTCGGGGTTGGTGCTGGAGAGCGCGACGTGCTGGAAGTCGATCATCCTCACGTCCGCCTTGGGCTGCGCCACGCTGCTTACAGGGAGTACCCGGCCTTCGTAGACTAGCAGAATGGAGCTGTTCTGTATCTGAACCGCGTTTGCCTGGCGCAAGATGGCCAGCAGGGCTTTTAGCTTTTCGACAAACACCCGGAGCACTTCGCTCCGGAGCACCGGTACGCCGTCGACTGTTTGCGTGACGAACTGCATCAACTGATGAGGCACCGTATCATTAACGAGCTGCCTCCCTTGAATCTTGTCAAACTGGCGGTAGGCGTGCGTAGATGGCTCGTACACCTGTTGCACCCGAACACAGGAGGGCGAAAAACCAACAGCAAAAGAGGATGAATGTCAGTCATCCTTTAAGGAAAACCACGGCCCCTCCTTGCGTGGGTCCGGGTGATTGGAGGAGCGCCCAAGACCCGACGGGCAGCTGTGCCGCGCGCGATGATGAGGCAAGATGAGCTCACCTGCATTCCCATTATTCGAAGGCCCAGAGTAGTCGACGTGCTTATCTGATGGTGCAGATCCTTCGTGCCCATCTTGATGTCTGCTCCGAGGAGGGGATCAAGCAACGATCGGCGCGTGAGAGGTGGTGAAGAGCAGCAGGCGTGTGTGCAAGATCTGATAAGCAAAGAAAGGAAGCGGTGGTTTGGGGGGTGGGGAGGGGTACCAAGAGTGCAGGGGAAGTCGTAGCCCGCGGTGAGATCTTCCAAAACAATGTAGGCTGTGTGATGTCAAATTGTTGAGCGAGAGGGCACGAGAGAAGCCGCAGCCAGAGAAAGATGGTGTTAGGCTGTGCAGCAGGAGCAAGGAGGGGCGCTCGAGTGACCATGTGACTCGCGGAAACAAGAACGAGGGGTGGAGGGAGGCACTCGTACGGTAAGACCGTGGGCAACGTTGGGAAGGGGCCGAGGGGACTTGGTCTTCGAGTTCGAGCTTGAGGCGAAACTCTTCCGACAGGAGAAGACTCCAAGTTCCAGGGGATGACGGGGAACCCAACCGCGCGCGAAGGGACATGTCGTTGTGGTTCTGAGCAACCTCGAAGGCGCCGCGCTGGACTTCGACCATGGCCGCCTCCTCCTCCTCTTCACTCGAGGAGGAAGAGTCGTCGTCTTCTTCGTCTGCGATCGAGTTGATGAGGGAGAGGAGCCGCTTGCGAGAGAGGAGCACGCAGCCGTGCCAGGCAGGCACAAAGGGCTTGAAGAGGGGGAACTCGCGAAGGCAGGTCTTGTAGAACCAAAACTCGGTCTCGTCCAGCGGCTTGCAAATCTTGCCGTCGGTGGTACGAAACACGGTTTCGTGTCCGGCGCACTGGTGGGGCAGAGGACCCACGATGTGCACCGAGGGGCGTTCTCGATCCTCCCGCCAGCGCTGTTCCTTATCGAGGGGGTGATCAGAGTAGAGCGTTGTCGCTCCGCACGCGACTGCACCGCTTGTCGTGGCGGTGGGGACAACAGAGGACGAAGTGCTCAGCACCATCGGTTCGTACTCGTCGTGGTCAGAGGGGGGCTGAGAGTCGACGTTCGTCTGAGGGGAGGAGGGCAACGGCAGCGAGTTGAGCGCGTAATCTCTGCTGCCGACGGTCTCTTCCTCGAAGCCCTTCTGGGTGGTGGTGCGTGTACGGCCACGACTACTACTCGACCCGCCCAAGGAACTCGAGCTCTTATGTTTTCGCAGGGCGGTGTTGCCTTGTTGGTGGTAGAGGGAGAGGGGCTGATGCATCAGAACGTTCATCCTCTCTATCGCGATCCACTGACTCTCGATCCTCTCTCTCT
>CDFA01026052.1:0-15522 GCA_000826305.1 Acanthamoeba healyi | reverse complement strand
GCGATCGGTTGGTTCCTGCCCAACGTGTTCCTCTACCCGGCTGGCTTCACCAGCGAGCAGCTGACGTTCGTCAACACATCCATCCGCCACTTTGTCGTCGGTCCTCAGATCGCCAACGCCTTCAGCGAGAACCTACGGGACGGCGACAAGCAGACCTTCCTGCTCGACCTCGACGGCTCCCTGACCGGCTACGCCAGTACGCATCACCACCATCTCGAGCTGATTCCTCTTCTCTCTCTTTCTCTCCATTCTGCTGATGGTGAACGTATCTAAACTCTCTCTCTCTCTCTCTCTGTCTGATCTCTCTCGGCTCATACAGACGCGACGTCGATCAACAACTACCCGTACCACAGGGGTCCCGTGTGGCAGGTCGAGTGTCTCTCTGCCGAGACGTGCATCACTAGCCCCTACAGCTACGTCAACGCGCACTTCATCCTGCAAAACATCGCTGAGCGCACGATCGATGCCACGACCACCTGGGGCACCAGCACGCACTCGCTGCCTCGGCTCGAAGGCATCAGAACCGCCAATGTGAGGCAGCACTTCCTGCTGGCGCTCAAGGGCGGCTCCTACCACCTGGACTTCACGCCGGCCCTGCCCTCCTCGCTCCCGCTCTTCATCCGCCTGCTGTACTCGTACTCGATGAGCGATTACGTCGAGTTCTCGGTCTGCGTCGGCGGAGGCCTCAACGCCGGCCTGATGAGCGTGCAGTACGGCCAGATGACCAACAGCTACAACACCAACCCTAACGCCGCATTCACGCCCGCGCTGTCGACCGCCGTCACCTGGTCGTACTCGTCGGCGTCGGGCCGTCTGACCGTGCGCGTGGCCAACCACCAGCCCAAGAACAACCACTGCTACCCGGCGGGCGTGTGCACGCTCAACCCGGCCACCGGCAAGTGCACCTACAACGCCACCGTGGCGTCGGTGACCAACTGCGGCGGCGCCAACCTGGCCAAGTGCAACGCCGTGTGCGAGAAGTACGGCAATACCTATCCCGAGTGTCCCCACGGAGGATGCCCCACCGTCAGGTACGACAACACTCTGCACGCACGCACGCACGCACGCACCCACGCACGCACGCACGCACCCACGCACGACTGATCGGGTGAATGCGTGTGTGTGACTCGATGATCGACGCAGGATCGCCTTTGGGCAGACGCTCCCGGCCAATCCGACGTGCACCAAGCCTGGCCGCTGCCTGAGCAGCGCGCTGGCGAGCGTTCGTATGCAGGGAACCGACGAGGGAATCGATCCGGTGCTGCCGACCCAGTGCACGGGCCAGTGCGACTCGACCGTCCACTACGACCCGCCGGCTGCGGGCTGCACCTGGCCTTACTCCGGCTCCTGCGTGGAGCTGCCGTGAGCTGCGCATAGAAGAACCCTCTCTCGTCAGCATCACACTCCCTCCGGCATGTACCGCAATGTACCGTTACAACACGACGCGATCTATCTCTTTGATGACGTGCGTCATGTGTCGGTCAAGAGGGCCACGGCGGTCAGCGCCTCGCTGGTGGCGTCATCCGACGCTGTGGTGGCCACGGCGACCACGGCCTCTGCCAGAGGGGCGCTGAAGAGCATGGCGGGGCTGACCGGGGACTGGGTGGCCCCAAGCGGGATGCTGAGGTATCGCTTCCGCTTGGCCCAGCAGAACCGAAGCAGCTGCACGCACGAGTGAGGTGACAGCTTGCAATCGGCGAGGGTGATAGGTCACTGAGAAGGAGGAGATGGCCGTGTGCGTACCTTGGCGCTCCACTCCTCGGCGTACTGGACGTTGATGCGCGGGGTGGCTATGATCTCGTCCTCCGCCGCTGCGCCAACGCCGTCATCCTCAAGCCACAGGCGATCGTTGCCGATGAGATCTACGCCGTCAAACTCGTCCCTGGTGATGCCCATGGCCTGGCACAGCCGCCCTGCAGAACCAGGACGCGCACGCGAGCGTGCAGGTCAGGTCAGTGCGTGCGTATGACTGCGTCTCGTCTGCAGCGCACCTGGACCAGCGCAGACAGTGAGCCTGTTGCGCTTCTTCAGCCCGCGCGCGGCCTGCGCGTTGGCGTACATGACCTCGACGCCATCCAGCGGCTCCAGCGCCTGCACGAGGGAGTGAGTTTGCACACAAGGGACAAGCCGTGGACGAGCTAGCCGTGGGCGCGTCGCACCCGGATGAGCACCGCGGCCGGCACGCCAGCGGAGTCGCTGGTGACGTTGAAGCAGTCGTTGCGCCCGCGGAAGGACTTGTACACGTAGGAGTGACCTGTCCTCACACACGCATGGTCATGCACGAGCGTAAGTCCCTCATCAGCGCTCGCCAGCGGGCCAGGCGCGGGTGACTCACCGGCGTCGAGGAACATGGAGGCGTTCTTGGGCGTGCGGCGGTCGAGGTAGGAGTGGGCGGCCTTGTCCTCGCCGCCCAGGTAGGCCTCCACCTCCACGATGCGCCCGCTCAGCCGTCGTCCCTCGTCATCAACACGCACCACGACCCGCCCCAGCAGCGCCTGGCCAGTTGCGGTTTAGTTACGATATCTGTGTCAGTGCCAGGCTTGGGCTTAAGCTGGTGGGGATGGGGGGTTGACCTTGGACAGTGACACACAGTCCCGGCTGAAGAACTCACGGTCCGCCAGCTGGCAGCGGCCCACAACATCGTCCCCTCCTTTCTCTTGTTGCATAATAAAAAATGAGTGAAATATTTTGCATTCCGAATATTTCTTCCACTCTGAATGCGGAAATGAAAAGGAATTTGAAAAACTTTATCGGTATTTTTGTGCGGACAGTATCAAGCTGCAACTGGACCAGGCCGGGGTGCGAGAGAAGAAGCAGTCGCTGCAGGTGGTCACGGTCCAGTTGCCGGCCGGGGAGTAGCCGCTGAGCGTGGGACAGGCGGACGAGCACAGGGTCTTGGTGAGGCGGGGATCGGCGTTGTAGGCGTAGAGGCAGCAGGTGTCGTCCCTGCTCGGCGGCGGCGTGGGGCCGACGATGACGGGGCAGGCGTGTTTGGACACCACGCGGAGATCGTACGTCTTGATCGGGTTCTCGCGGACGAAGGTGAACAGGGCCTCCTCCCTCGGGTCGCTGCAGAGCGCACAGAGACGTCAGTGATAACGCGAGGCGGAGACACAGACCGAAGTTAGTTAAGTGCTCACGTACCAAATGAAGTTGATGACGACGCTGCGGTCCTCCTCGCCGCCGGTGAAGGAGAGAGCGAAGCCAGCCGACTCTGGGCGGTCGGGTAGCTGGTGGAACTGGGCCGTGCGAGGCAGCCCGAGGTAGTGGTACCGGGCGTTGGGGACGCTCCCTTCCTTCTGGCACACGGCCGCCGTCGTGATGTCGTCGCAGTGCTCCGCGGCCACGACGCCGCACACGCGGTAGTAGTAAACCTGGTCCTTTCTGTCGGTCGTCTGGAGGTCCATGTCGCCGAGCTTCACAGAGCATGACCTGCAGGAAGATGCCACTGCTTGTAGAGAAGGGTGTTTTGAAACCACATTGGTTCTTGGAAGGAAATCTCTTCAGTAACATGAAATTTTGGGGACGTTGAGTGTGCCCTTGCTTGGTGTTGCACTAGCACTGAGTTCATAGTCATTGGATGGAGCACTAGTGTCCAGTGTTGTTGTTGGACTTGTGGTGGTTGTCTGGAGGCATGTTCACTTAGCTTTGTAGGTTGTTGTGGGTGCTTGTGAACACTCTTGAAGGAATTGTTCATCACTTGATGTGAGAAGGAAAGGAGAGACCTGGGAAGGGTTCATATCGGTCTATTTGAAGGTATGTACCTGCCATCTCCATCTTAACAGAGTGTTAAAGAAAAATTACCAGTGGTACTTTTGGTTCAAGGTAGGCTGCTGAAAGATTTTAGTTGTACATTTCTTGCTTTGTTTCAGCCCTGTTGGCTTCACATTTCATAAATCAGTAATTCACCAGGCCAACAAAAAAACTATACATGAAAGACCTCCTTTTTACCACCCTTGCTATTCACTTCAAAATCCAGAGTTTGCCAAAGGAGTGGATTCTTGGCTGTAAAAAATCCCAGCCACCTTGGGTCAACAAAAATCCACTCCTTACCACTGGTACTCTGCACATGTTGGCAATGCTCATGTAGATGCCAATAATGGATCCACACTGGACTATAAGGGTGAGTTAAGCAGAGTGGGTAAAGTCTTTTATGAAAGCAGCAGCTTTTGGGCTTAAACTTAAAGCCAGTGAAGGATGCAGTGAGCCCTGCCTTTAAGCATCTTGCCCTTTTTTGTGTGTGTGCATTGTCTCTGCAGGCCAACATCTACTGCACACAAACTTGTATTGCATGCCTGGAGCACACAAAAACACCATTCACAAAGACCATCACTGGTGCAAACAAGTCATTCATCTAGACATTTAAGTCATTTTAAACAATTCATTTGACACAACATTCAACAAAAATGTAAAGTTTCCTGATGTTGGCCAATGTGATTAATTTTTGCTGTGATACCTCAAAACACTTGAAGGAATTTGAAAAATTTAATTAGTACTTCTTTTGCCACTGTGCGGACAGTATCAAGCTGCAACTGGATCAGGCCGGGGTGCGAGAGAAGAAGCAGTCACTGCAGGTGGTCACGGTCCAGTTGCCGGCCAGGGAGTAGCCGCTGAGCGTAGGACAGGCAGACGAGCACAGGGTCCTGGTGAGGCGGGGATCGGCGTTGTAGGCGTAGAGGCAGCAGGTGTCGTCTCTGCTCGGCGGCGTGGGGCCGACGTTGACGGGGCAGGCGTGTTTGGACACCACCTGGAGGTCGTACGTCTTGATCGGGTTCTCGTCGACGAACGTGAACAGGGCCTCCTCGCTCGGGTCGCTGCAGAGCGCTCCAAAGAGACGTCAGTGATCGAGTGATGCACGTCGTCGGAGTTAGTTACGTGCTCACGTACCAAATGAAGTTGACGACGACGCTGCGGTCCTCCTCGCCGCCGGTGAAGGAGAGAGCGAAGCCAGCCGACTCTGGGCGGTCGGGTAGCTGGTGGAACTGGGCCGTGCGAGGCAGCCCGAGTTCGTGGTACTGGGCGTTGGGGAAGCGCGCGTCCTTTTGGCACACGGCCGCCGTCGTGACGTCGTCGCAGTGCTCCGCGGCCACGACGCCGCACACGCGGTAGTAGTAGACCTGGTCCCTGCTGTCGGTCGTCTGGAGGTCCGTGTCGCCGATCTTCCTGGCCAGCGGGGCGAGGTCGTAGGCGTAGGCGCCCACAGCGCCCCTACAGTCCGTCTGTGCCTCAACTACAACGCCGACGAGGGCAATCGCCATCACCACGGCCACAACAAAGCTCACCATCAAGCGTCTCGCAGCCATCTCCTCTCTTGGTTCCTTTGTCTTGCCTCTCTCTGTGGTGGTTTGGTGAGTCCGAGAGAAATTCGGACATAGAGCCTGTACTACCAGGAACCGATTTAGTTGGCCACCGCCAATCGCAGCAGGAGGGGATCGTCTGATGCGCATTCATGACTCGGCGAAGGTGAGGCGGATGACGGAGGAGGCGCTGGCGTAGAAGAGCTGCGTGTGATCGAACTGCATGGCGTTAAGCGAGCCCCGCCTGCTCGCCGCCAGGTAGTACATCAGCCCGCCCGTGGCCAGGTCCCACACTGCACACAACGCGCGCAATGCAGTACAGATGCACGCACGCGTGAGCAGGCCCGCACGATCAACGCAATGCGCGAGCGAGTGAGCGCCAACAACGACGTACCGGCCACAATGCCATCCTGGCCCGAGCTCAGCACTTTGTCCGCGTCCTGCACAATGGGGCCAACAACAGGTCACACGAGTCAACATCCTCAAGCGGTAGGGCACAGCGTGAGCTCAAGACCCCATGCGCACGCGCTTGCGTACCATCTGGATCTTGTGAACGATCTGCTGGTGCAGTTGCATCTCGACTGATCCGGGCATGCGCAGGGGGAAGCTCGTGTGGGCAAAGATCTGCGAGTAGCTCAGCCTGGTCATGCACACATGCAGCGTCTCAGTGAGGAGAAGAAAGACGACGAGGGCGAGAGGATGAGCGGCGGAGCGTGTGCCGACCTTTGAACGGTGCCTTCGCGATGACCGAGCACGATCAGGTCGCGATCGGGATCGTAGTGGAATGCCGACACAGCTGCATACGCCCTTTGGGACGATGCGCCGTGCGTGCAATACGTGGACCGCACCTGAGCGTACGTGCGTGTGTCCCATTCCACCAATCTGCCGATTGATACGTAGCCAGCTGAGTCACGACGTGCACAGTAGCAGCTGCGACGGAGAGGCCGCGGGCAGAGGGCATACGCACGTGTTGTCGTTGGAGCTGGAGACGACACGGTTGGTGACTGCCTGCAGGTGCTTGATGTTGGCCGTGTGGCCCGACATGGAGGTCAGGCACACGCCCGTGTTGATGTCCCACACCCTGAATGGTACGTGTGCGTGCGTCCACATGTCAACTCAACGTGCTGCACCTTTGGCGGCGGCGGATGCGCGGGTGCGTTACCGGACGGTGCGATCCCATGATCCCGTAATCATGTGATGGTCGCGGAAGTCGACACAGGACACCTTGTTCGTGTGTCCCTCGAACGCGATCTCGACGCGCTGGATCTCGGTGGCCTCGTCCACGTCCACGTTCCACACTGTGTGGCGTTGCAGCGCGATTAGTTCCTCGCGTGCGACGCAATCCGTGCACGTGCGGCTTCTTGGGCGCTATCACGTAAGTCGAGGGCTTTCGAGCGTACCGGTGATGTTCCTGCCCGACACTGCATAGAGCCGCCCCTGGTGCAGCGTCAGGACGTCCGAATAGGAGCTGTGCGGCGAGTGCAGCGTCACCGGCTTCTTGCGCGAGCCGTGCGCCGCCGTCGGCGTCTCCGGCACCGCCACTCCCGTCTCCGATGCGATTTGCTCCTCCGCCTTCTGTCCTCCATCCTCGTCCTCACCTGATGACGACGATCTGGGGAAAATGATGCGAGGCAAGGTCGCAGCCGCGGTAGATAGCGGTGGTGTTGGATCTGACAGAGCCATGTCGTCGTTGTCGTTGTCGTTGTCGTTATCTTCCTCGTTGGAGGCTTGGCCATCGAGGTCTGGCTTCAAATCAAACACCTGCACGCGCTCAGTGTTGAGTGTCATCACGTACACACGTCGCACACGCACACGCACACGCACACGCACACGCACGCGCGTGCACAACGCCGGGTGTGATGGCGCACCTGAACGGAGCCACGGTCGAGGCCAGCATAGAGGAAGCGGTGGTCGAAGCAGAGGCCCGACACGCGCGAGTGGTTGGCGTAGGCCTCGTGGCCGGTCGGTCGCCCGAGGCGCCAGTTGCGCTTGGCCGACCACGCCCCGCGCAGCTCGCGCTTCCAGTCCACCACTCGCGCCTGGCGTGCAGACGACGAAGAGGAGGACGAGGGGGCGGCGGCGATGGCGCGATGGAAGTGGGCGAGCCAGAGGGTGTTGGTGGCGGCCAGCCCGGTCCACTGGGAGCGCACGCGGGCGCACGAGGCCAGGTCGCGCACGCCCAGGAACTCAAAGACCAGGAGCAGCACCTCGTTGGGCAAATCCATCTCTCTCGGTTTTGTTTTCTTTATTAATTTTAATTTTCTTTCTTATTTTCTTTCTATTTCTCGTTGCTGACGTGGCGTTATGAAATAAATGAAATAAAAATCCACAAACACATGAGATGGAAAAGACGCCACCCCTTGAGTCTTCTTCATGAACACTGGCCACTGACAGTAAGTGGGAGCATACAGTTGCAGGACATGCCATAGGGGTATTGTGTGAAAAGCTTGTGTCCCTTCAAGTATTAAGAGTGTTGGTTTAACCTCATGGCTTGTTCCTGATTGGTGTACTCCACCACCTGGGGGTGGAGTTGTTCATCGGTCTGTTGTGCGACCCCTAAACCCCGCGGTGAGTCGCCCTCCGTTAAACCGTCCAATAGGAGTCACAGAGGGGTGATTCTTGTTCAGCAGGCAAATAGGAAGCTGGTTGTCTTCACACCTACCCGGCACACTGCCACCACCAATGACGCACTACTTCAACCAATATATTGCCCCTAGAACTAGCTCTCCATCGTCCTCACTTGTTCCTAACCCCATCCCAGCACACACAACTTCGCCGACCACACGATCTCTGTCTCACATGATGACGCCCCTCCAGACCCTCCTCGTCTGTCTCTCGGCTTTGCAGTTGATCCTGCTGGCCTGCCCTAGCCACGCCGCGCGCATCAACGTGAGCAGCGCGGCCGAGATCGCCGCCGCCGACCCGAGTCCCGGCGACACTCTCCAGATGACCGCCGGCGAGTGGAAGAACCAGAAGATCGTCTTCTCCGCCGTGGGCACGGCGTCGGCGCCGATCAAGCTCGTCGGGTCGGACGCGGTGACGCTCACGGGCACATCGTCGCTCAAGATGTCTGGCGCGTGGCTCGTCGCCACCGGGCTGCGCTTCATCGGCGGCTCGTTTGCGACGGCCGACGACGACGTCATCGCGTTCTCCGAGGACGCCGACACCGTCTGCAACAACTGCACGCTGAGCCACTCGCTCATCCAGGACCACAAGCCCAAGGACCGAACGATCGACTACAAGTGGGTGTCGCTCTACGGCCAGCGCAACAAGGTCTACAACTGCACGTTCCAGGGCAAGGTCAACCTCGGCACTCTGCTCGTCGTGTGGAAGCGCACCCCGACGGGCGTCGTGGCCAAGGACGAGGACAGGCACAGCATCGCGTTCAACCGGTTCATCAAGCGCACGCAGGTGCCGGGCTACGACAACGACCAGGAGGCGGTACGCATCGGCACGTCTACCACCGACGCCTACTCCAACACGGCCGTCTACTCCAACTACTTTGAGGACATGAACGGCGAGGTCGAGGTCGTCTCGTCCAAGAGCCACGGCAACCAGTTTTACAACAACACGTTCGTCCGATGCAAGGGCGGGCTCACCCTCCGCCGTGCCGAGCGCAACGTCGTGTTCGGCAACAAGTTCTATGGTCAGGTACGACGCAGGCGTGTCCTGGTGTGCTCCAGTTCGATCTTAAATTTTAACTCCGACACACGGCGTTGGCATTGTACAGGACGTGGAGGGGACGAGCGGCGTGCGAGTGGGTTGGGGTGACAAGCATCTCATCTACAACAACTACTTTGACTCGATCAACCCCGGCCTCAGCCATATGCTCGGCGCCGTGGTCATCATGAACGGCCAGCTCGCCTACACCTACAAGGGCTACAAGCCAATCACCAACACGCTGGTGGCGTTCAACACGATGCGTAACTGCCGCGCCAACGTGGTCTTCAACGACGCTCACTACACCGAGGCTTCCAAGGGCGGCATCTTCGCCAACAACATCATCCTCACCAACCTCACCGCGGAGGCCTCGTCCGACGCGATCGTCAAGATCACCGAGCCCATCGCCACGCCGATCGACACCAAGTGGATCAACAACATCATCTGGTCCACCGCCGGCACGGCCGCTGCCCCCACCAGCTGCTCCGGCAGCTGGCGCGTAGTCAACCCGAAGCTGGCGTCGACCGGGTGGAAGGTGTCGTCGTCGTCGCCGGCGGTGCGCGGAGCCGTGAGCGGCAGCGCGTGGAACTCGGTCGTGGATGAGGACATCCTCGGTCTCGCTCGAGCCTCGTCGCCGTCCAATCGCACCGTCGGCGCATGGGAGTACTAGGCTGATCCCCTGTGCTCGCCTCCCTCAAGTGACTTGATATCACCACCGTGTACACTAGTCGTGTTGTTGCACCTACACAGCAATACATCTTGATCCTCCTTCATGAGTGCAGCGAACGTGGAACAAGGACGCTCCACAAGTGCATTTTAGCTCCGTACAAGCATTCAGTGTAGTGCGAGTGATTGGGCCCGTGTGTGTGTGTGTGTGCGTGTGTGCACTGAGGTAGATCACAGCCACTGCACGGATCTAATGTGGCCAGAGGCCGCGAGACGCCGTTCGATGGCGATGAGCACGGTGCCGAGACCGGCACAGCTGGCGAATGGCTCCACGAAGATGTTGCTCTGCAGCGCAGTGATGCACGTGAGCACGAGTCAGGTTTCCGTCTCTCCTTTGTCAGGAGCGTTTAGCACATCAAAGAGGAGTGCGGGAAGGCAAGGCGGGGAAGGCGCATACAGAGGGTGGATGACAACGTACGAGAGGCTTGACCTCGACGATGGTGTTCGTGCCCGGAGCCACCTGGATCACTGCCTTGCTGTCCGATGCGTCGAACTTGACTTCCTCTCGATCCTTCCAGCACAGCAAGATCTTCTCCACTCTGCATGCATGTACAACCAGTTCCGGCAGCATGCAGACACACGAGGACGCTTGTCAGCTCAGCTTCGTGTGGTGTGTGTGTGTGTGTGTGCACGCGTGTGTGGCGGAAGAGCTTGGGAGCGCGTGTGTACATACCGACACGGAACAGTAGCTGAGTGAATGATGAACGTGGGCGTGAAGCCGCACCGCAAGCCGAACGCAAACGTGTGCTCGAGCCGCACCGTGAACGACTCCACGCGCCCACTCTTCTGCGCGCTCCCACCTGCAGCCAGACCAGACGCCGTGCCAGCGGTCAACACAACTCCTCTCCGGAAGCGCGCCGTCCCCCGGTCATTCCTGACATGGTGACGTGATTGTACAACGATGGCGATGATTAGGTCGGCCTGGTATCGCGTACGCGCACAGACGCACATCGAAGGGCGTGCCTTGGTGTTATGGTTCTAACCACTGCTCGTGAGTCGGGTCGAAAGCTTTCCAGTCTCAAGCGCAGCCCGATGAACTCGCCTGCCACCGCTCTGGGTCTGTGAAGGTCACGCGCCACATTCGTAAGCACGCACAGATCACGACACGTGCAGGACTCAACGATGGATGGCAACAACGGCGCCAAGCACGTGTTGCAGCGGTTTGGTGCGAACCTCGGCTTACCGAGGCGTTGAATGCCCACCACCGTGAACGTGGCCACGGCCATTGATGCCTCATAACAGCAGTGTCGGTCGCTGTACACCGTAGGCGCCGGCAGTACGGCTTCCAGCATCTGGCCTTCGCGCACCGTTCCGGACTGCACCAGCACCTCCACCACTTCCTCCTTCTTTGGCTCGCTGCTCGCCGTGCCGCTGATGCAGTGCTTGTTGACCCGTCGCAAGACCGAGACGCGCGTGGGGCCGAACACGGGCCGTCGGGCCACCCTGGCCTGCGCGACGGCGCTCGCCATCTGCTCCATGGCCTCGAACAGCATCGGACCCTCGTACCTGAACCACACACACACCAGTGAATTAGTTCCGTGGTCGGGTGAGGATCAGAACGAAGTGATTGGTAAGCTGGTGGTGCACAAACCAGGACAAGCTGGACCGTGGTGGGACCACCACGTTCTCGCCGAACCACGACGAGATGGGCACCACCATCAAGTCTGCGTGCGTGCGCGTGTGTGCGTGCGTGTGCGTATGTGTGAGGTGAAGTACAGACAGCGCGTAATGAAAACGACATCCGCGTGCGAATGCGGTGAGGCCGCCTCTCCGTACCGTCTGGCTTGAATCCAACGCGGATTGCGAGGCTCAACATCTCGTCCTTGATTGCCTGTCAGTGCGAAGATCAACCGTGAGCCGTGCACCTCGCGCATGCTCGGTAACACAGCAACAACAACAACCAGAAGAGGGAAGCGAGCGCGGCCAGAAGAGAGTCAACAAAGAGAGAGAGAGAGAGAAGGGAGTACAGTGAAGCGGCTCTTGGTTTTCCTTTCGATGGAGCGATCGTCCATCTTGTTGACCACCACGATCACCTTGGACATGCCGAGGCTCTTGGCCAGCTGCATGTGCCGAACGGTGCCTGGTTTGGTGTCATGCGCGCGCGCGTTTGTGAGTCAAGGCTTGTACAGACTTCACCAGACCTCATCATCATGGCAAGGGCTTTGTACCGCAGGAGTACCCCGGGGCATCGGTGAGGCCTGCTTCGAACTCGCCTACTCCAGCGGCCACGACGAGCATGGCCACATCAGCCAACGACGCTCCCTGTTCCAATCCGCAGTCGGTGGTGAGCTGGTGTTCCACCTCCCTAGGGAGTACTAGGGTTCGTACGATGAAAGCGTTCTTGTTGAAATGGGGGTGGCCGGGCACGTCCACGATCTCGATCTCGCGCCCACTAGCCAACGTGCACTCCTTCACCTTCCAATTGACCGCTGCAATATGCACACACGCACACACGCGCACACACACGTGTGTCAGAGCGAATGCGCAGATGCATGCATGCATGCACGCTTATGTAGGTGAGGACATGTGCGCGTACTGATGCCACGCTCTCGCTCTTCCCGCGTACGGTCGCAACACCACGCCCACTTGAATGAGCCCTTGCCCATCTCCATCGAAGCTTGGCTCAGTCGGTCCATCTCCTCGCGCGTGACTTGTCCCAAGCCCTCCAGCATCCTCCCTGCACACAAGCACACAATTGCAAGCGCGCGTGTGCCTTGCGTCAGTCTCTGCTCAGGGCCAGATATATCTGATCTCTCTCAGCTCACAACAACGAGGCAGAGGCCCAGGCGTACCCAAGAGGGTGGACTTGCCCGAGTCTACGTGACCCAGCATACAGAACCGAGCCCGCTGTTGCACGCACACGCGCACCCGCACACACAAGGCACAACGTCACGCCGTCAGATGAAAAGGCGTGCGCGTGTTGTGGTGATGGTGGTGGTGGTGCGGTACAGAGCGGGCAAGCCAGCGGTGGGCAAAGAACGACTTGCGCCACCCATCGGGATCTCCTGCGTACATGTTGGCCGCCTCGTCGCCACCACCACTACTACTAGCACCAGCAGCACCAGCAGCAGCGGAGCCAGAGCCGATGGCCTCCGCTGGCGGCTGCGAGAATTGGCGAAGGAGGAGGCGACGCCAGAGCTGGGGCTCCGTGGACAAGGCATGGAAGGCGCGTGAGACGAGGCCCACACTGGCCACGACCGTCTCGGCGTCCACAAACGACAGCACGTGCACCCACGCCTGCACACACACACCCCCCCCACGCCGGAGGCAAAAGCGTTGAATAAAAAAACGAAATGAGAAATAAAAGAATAAAATTATTGCAGGCGAACCTGTGGTGGTAGGAAAGCTTCAGCGTCCGGGCTGTGAGCTACAAACGGAGACTCCATCGTCTAGGCCTCTGCAGATGTCTGTCGTGGTGTAGAGGGGGGAGTGGTTGGCTGGAGGTCGTTGCCGAGAGTTAGCAAAGAGCGAAATATGCAATTTAATTTATGTACAATATACATTATTTTATATTGTTTTCAGTGCAGGAATTCTCAGAAGGCGCCACTACCCCACAGGCAGAGTCTTGGGAGGGCTGTGGAATGTGCACAGCATGCTTGCTGTAGACAGGGGTACACCAATGCAGCAAAAGGATGGATTCTCACCTTGGTGGAAGAGCTGATTGTTGATCTTTTGCACTCATCACTAGTGGTACCATGGAGACAGCAAGCTCAGTGGAAGAATGTAATCATCTGGTTGCCTCATCACAATAAGAATGAACAAAGAACAAAGAGGGTGAGGATGTGCGCACACATGATCATTCCACAAAAAACAAAATTCAATCTTTTTGACCAAGAATGTCCTCCTTCACAACTGAGCACACTGCCGCTCACAGCTCCATCAGCGCATGTGAGTACTAGGCTGATTCCATTCACGCGCCTCCCCTTGATATCACCACTGTGTACACTAGCCGTGTTGTTGCACACACACAGCAATACAGCTGAACCTCCTAGTGTGCCAGGATGTGTCTCAGAGAGGAGGAGCGCACAACTCCATCCCTGAATGAACTGCCAACTGGATCAAGCGGGTGTTCATCCAGTGAGACAGCTTCAGACACTGCACTGATGCCGTCTATTGGCCGCAGAAGCGTGTTGATCCACGACCAGGTTGAGACTTGTATTGTATTCAGAGCCGGATATACGGCATTACATCACGCTAGCCACCACGCTCTTGCACTGTTTCTGATGAAGGCCAGACAGCCAACAACATCTGCTGCTGCTCACCCTCTGTGGGAGGCGGTCGCGAGACTAACCACGGAGGAGACCTTTCACGACGTCGTGTTCGTCGTGGGCGAGGAGAGGATCGGCGCCGTGCGGAATCTCATCGCCGCTCGCTCGGACCACTGGGAGCGCGCCTTCTACGGCCAGTGCCTCGAGAGCACCGAGCGCGAGGTGTTTGTGTGCGAGACCGACCCTCAGACCTTCCGCCACTTGCTCCACTTCGTCTACACCGACCAGCTGCCAGCCGCGTTCGATCTTCCCATCACGCCAGAGAGTGAAGCAGCCGACAAGGCCGAGCGCTCGTCGCCCTATGATCTGATCATTGCGCTGTGGGAACTGGCCGAGCGGTACAAACTGCCTGACCTCAAGGCTGTCCTGCTCGATCGCCTCAAGGGCTACCTGTCTATCACGCAGCCCGTGCGCCTGCTTGAGCTGGTGGGCGACCGCGAGGCCGGAATGCCGGATGGGCTGTGCGAGCAGCTCCACAACGCGTTCGAGGCTGCATTCTTCACGCGCAACGTCGGCCTGCACAGCCTGCTGGAGACCTTCAACAAGGTCCTGGCGCTGAGCCCGGTCTTGGATCAGCTCCTCCAGCCTCTGCGAGTCGTCGTCGACGGAGCGAGAGCGGCCTGCGTCGCGTGGATCAGGGACAATGGCCGCGAGCTGATGACCGCGCTCGTCAATGGCGATCAGCTGCAGCGGCAGTGGCTCAACGCGTCGGCCGCGCTGGTCGAGGCCGTGCTGTCCTGCCAGATCCTGGACGTGTACGAACTGCAGGTCTTTAGAGCCCTCGCGGCCTGGTGGCGTCACGACGTCGACGGCCGCACGCTGGCACTGAGGAAGATGGTCCAGCTGATGGACGCCTACAAGATTGTCGCTCGTCACACGCGCATCAGCTTCTCTCACACGCTTACGCCTGGCGGCGCCGCCCGCGAGACGAGGACGCACGACGCCAGAGGCCTCGAGTGGCAGTTCACGCTGCAGGTCAGTGACACGGGGCGCCTGTGCATCACCCCGCACTCGTGCGTGACGGGCCTCAGGCACAAGACTTCTCCCTTCACGGCTTCCGTCTTCGTCGGCCGCAAGCGCGCAGAGTTGGCGATGACGACGGACAACGTCGCACAGAGTATCGACGTGTCGGCCTTCATGGCGCGCACCACCATGGTGACCATCCTGTTCTGCTGCTACCCTTAGTCGCTCCAACCCCTCTCCCCCACCACCACCGTTTTGTGAAGAACGAGGTATCTCAAATGCATGCATGGTGGCTCTTCTTGCAAGCGAACTTAGTCTCAGGCGTCTGACCGGGTGAAGGGCTGGGCGTAGATGGCGTCTATCTCGGCCGCGTAGTTGACGTGGATCACGTTGCGCTTCAGCTTCATGGTGGGCGTCACTGCATGCACGCACGCGCGTACCATCAGGCGTCACGTGAGATCATCATCGCATACGCAATGCAATGCAAGAGGGAGTGGTTGAATCGGACCTTCGCCCTTCTCGATCGAGAACGGATGGGGCAGGATGGAGAATCGCTTGACGGTCTCCACCTGCGCCAGGTCGGCGTTGACGGTCTCGATGTGGGCCTC
>CDFA01026050.1:2572-16316 GCA_000826305.1 Acanthamoeba healyi | reverse complement strand
GTCACCACCCGTGCTGTGGTTGCTAGTTCCCCAACACAGCACAGAGCAATGCGGCGAATGCTCTGTCCGCGATAAAGAAAGCTGTGATGTCAGCACGCGTCAGCAATGTTTATTTTGCGCCGACAGCACCAGAGAAAACCAATTTTGGCTGAAAGGAGGGCGAGACCGGTCAAACGATCTTTGTGGCGAACACGTTCTGAAAAGCGAGGCATCAAGATGTGTCGTTGTGGCGGTACGTCCCCATTTTATTCTTTTTTAAGGATAAAGAAAAACTCTTCCACAACACACGATTTTTTTAATATTTAAATAATAATTTAATGAGCAAAAATTAATTTATGTTGGACAAAATGGAAGAATGGATAAATAAATAAATAAATAATAATGTGAGGTGCAGGATATCTCTGGAGGCCGCCTACGGTGGCAGAGAAGCCTGTACCGGTTCCTCTGTTGGCGGTGCACGTCGAGGCCACCCTGCTTGACTACTGCGCGCGCGTCGAGATACGACAGACCTTTGCCAATCAGGAGGACACGCCCATCGAGGCCACGTACGTGGCCACAGCCCTCTCTCTCTCTCTCGCTCTCTTACGATCAGACTTGACTCATGCCCGTGGCGCTTGTGGCGCAATCAAATGCAGGTACCAGTTTCCGCTTGAGGAGCACAACACGGTGTGTGAGCTCCATGCTGAGATAGACGGACGCAAGGTGACGGGTAGGCATTGTCTCACCACGCACACATGCGAATGCATTCGCCTGAAGCGAACCGAGTTTTATGCAACGCTGTAGGTGTGTGTAAGAGGAAGGAGGATGCGCTCAACGACTACGACGACGCGATCGCCTCGGGCCATGGCGCTTACACGCTCGGTCAAGGTAAATTTACTGATCTGCTGGCAAACAGCAGCGGCTCCTGTGAACAGGTGCTGACTCTTCTCCCCACTCGTGCTCACAGACAACAAGGACATGCTCAAGTTGGCAGTCGGCAATCTTCCGCCCAAGGCTGTGGTACATTGTATTGTGTGTCTAGTTGGCGGCACACGCCGTGATCGCCTAACTGCAGCTAGCTGACAAAGATCACGCCCGTGCGGAACAGGTCGTGGTCACGGTCGTGTATGTAACCGAAGTCAAGTTTCACAATGGCGCCGTACGTCTTCTTCTTCTTCGGCGTTTCTCACTCGCTCGCTCCTCCACTACGCGTTGGCTTTTCCTGAGGAGGTCCTCATCCATACCACCACCACCACACGACCCCATTTCCTCACAGGGCGAGTGGATCCTGCGCTCCAACTCCCGGTCTCAGGCAAACTTCTTCAAGACCAAGGTGAAATACAACATTCCCGACATCTCCATTCACGTCGGCTTGGGTATGTGTTCAGTTCCCCTAGGGGCTTTGTCGTGCTGCTATCGCGCGACTTGCCACTCACAACGCTGACGCTCGTGATGTCTTGTGTTAGACATGACCACTGCCATCGAGAGCGTGGGGTGTCCGTCGCACGCAATCGACTACACCGCGGGCGAGGTTCCTGGAGAAGGCTCCGCCAAGCTGGTTCATCTCAAAGCCTCGGACAGAAAACAGCTGGACAAGGATTTCGTTCTCATGGTCAAGCTCGCCGAGTCAAACACGTATAGATCCTACCGAGCCTCTGCTTGTCTTGTGACTGTCGTCATCATTGCCCTCCATCCTCTGCTTGTCTTTTCTCATATGACGATGGTGTTGCTGTGTCCATGGGGCAGGAGTCTGGCACGTTTGGAGAGCGATACCAACGGAAAGCTGTGCGCTCTGGTCGCCGTTCAGCCCAAGCTCGAATGGCCCGAGAACGAGAGGCCCAACAGCGAGATCGTTGTCATTGTCGACCGGTCGGCTAGCATGGCCGGAAAGCGCATTGCTCAGGTAGGCAAGCCCGTCATGACTTACAGCTTCAGATCTGAACATCTAATAATGTACCACGTGGATGTATAGGTCAGAGACAGCTTGCAGCTTGTGCTTCGGAGCTTGCCCGAAGGTGTGCTGTTCAACATCGCCGGGTTCGGCTCGCGGGTCGACTTCCTGTTCAAGAATGGATCGGTCGAGTACACCCCCGAGAGCTTCCAGCGCGGTACGTGAAACACGAGCGCTTCCCACACACGCACCGCAGGCGTTCACGCAGTGTCACATGTTCGTTTGCAGCAACCAAGTATGTCGCGGAGATGAAAGCCAACCTGGGCGGCACCGATGTGCTGAAGGTGCTCGAGAAGGTCGCCAAGGACTCGCCAAAGCCCGGACAACTCCGACAGATCCTGTTCCTCACAGGTGACATCCCTCTCTGTGCCGCTACTTCCGGTTTATGCGTAGACGCGCTAACAGGCTGTGTAAATCAGACGGAGAGGTGTTCAACACATCAGAGTGCGTCGCTTTTATGCTTCAGCAGGCCCGTCACACCCGAGGTGCTCACCTCCTGACCTTGCAGTTGCTTGTCATCCTCATTCCGGCCATGACTGACCAATCCCGGGGCTTTGGGACACTCAGTATTCACGTTCGGCATCGGTTCTGATGCGAGCGAAGAACTGGTCCGCGGCCTGGCCACTGCCGGGAATGGTTTTGCCGAGTTTGTCACCGCAGATCAACCTCTGATGGACGCCAAGAGTACGGTCACGCCTGTTTTCCCGATTGTACAATTAACTGATCCACCGCGACTGACTCACGCTCGCTCACTTACTGCATGTCAGTCATGAGGCAGCTGGAGCGCGTGCTGCAGCCAGCACTCACCGACCTGCAGCTCGACTGGGGCTCAGTGCCGGTGGAGCAGGTCACGCCTGCCCAGCTCAAGCCCCTGTTTTCTGGGGAGTGCCTCACTATCTACGCTTTCCTCGATGGCGGCAACAAGGTATTCCCGTCTTTCTTACACCAACACAGCAACACTTCGCTTTACTAATGCCTGATCCAGGACGAGACGCTGGACTACGAAGTCACCTTGCGCGGGACGCTCGGTGCTCAGCCTTGGGAGACGAGTGCGTACACAATCAGCTTCTCTTGCTTGCGATCGTAGTGTCTCCCCGCGAGCCTTCCTGCTCATCTCTCCCTATCAACTGGCAGAGGTCAACCTGCCGAAGAGGGCGCACAAGGGCGCTACCTTACACGCTCTCGCGGCGAAACAGCTCATCAGAGAACTGGAGGTGGCCGACGTACGTTCGATACGCTTTGTCTTACCGCTCCTCAGCGCAACAGAGTCTCTCACATTCATCTTGGCCTTACTTGCGCACAGGATCTGATCGACCGCGAGGAGGCCATCGTTGCGCTGTCTGAGACCTACTCCGTGCTCTCCCGCTACACAACCTTCATCGCGGTGGAGGTAGTCTCCCCTTCCATACGCCTCGTCGTGTCCGCCGTTCTGACACTCGTGCGGTATTTATGCATTCCGCATTAAGGAACGCGATGAAGCAACCGAGGGCACAATGAAGCTGCGCCAGATCGAAGCCTCCTCGGTCGCCCAGCCTAACGACGAGATCGGAGAGCCCCTTGCCTTTGTCCCGGAGCTTATTCAAGCCGAACAAGGGATCATGCACGCCTTTGCGTTTCAGGTGCCATTTACACATGTGTCTCACGCTTACAATCGCTCGCTCTCACAGCTGACCTTGGGCTTTGTGTGCGTACGATCCACAACAGAAGAGCAAGAAGAAGGGCGGCATGAGCCTGCCTCGCCTGGGCCTGCCTTCGTGGGCCACTCGCGCCTCCGTAGCGCCGCCGCAGCACCAGGCTCCCCTGTCCTTCCATCACAACGCCCTCGACTTGCTCCCGTCGGCCGCAGCACCTGCCTCCACGTCAACCCCGATTGCACTCGACGCCAAGACCGAGAGCTTGTCATCGGGGAAGGCTGCTGCTACCGAGCAGAAGCGCGAGGAGAGGGAGAAGCGAAAGGTCAGAGGCCAGCTGATGAAGGCGCTCGAGGAAGAGGCCATCTCGAAGAAGCTCTACTCGCGCAGACGCTGTCTCAGCCAGGAATCCAGCAAGAACAGATCCGACGACGGCGTCATCCAAGCGGGTGTCGTCGCCGTGGGCGGTGGCGGAGGGCCGGCGCTGGCCTCTCCCCGCAAGGGCAAGGAGAAGAAGAGCGACGAGCAGGACGACGAAGATGAAGAGGGAACAGAGGACGACAAGCAGCAGCCCAAGACGCGGAAGGCGAGCGACGCTAAGAGCGGCGGCTCCCATGAGGTTGAGGTGACCCGTGCTGACTCGTCGCTGCCGGGTCCGCCCCCGGCCGAGATGAAGGCGTTGGTGCTGGCTCAGAGGTACGACGGCAGCTGGAGCGCGGACGAACTGTTGCAGCTCCTCGCGCCCGCTCTCTCCGAGAAGGAGTTCAAGAGCGCGCTGGCTCGTGCACTGCCCGACGCTGGCGGTAAGAAGCGGAGCAAGAGCACTGGCGGCAAGTCGCCGAGGGTATTCTCTCTCACTCTGACTGCGCTGTCCGTGCACATGGAGCTGATGACCCAGTCGATCTGGATGTAACAACAGGGAGCTGCGGACACTGCGCCGGCGGACATATGGGCGACTGCGGTTGCGCTCGCCCTTCTACGCACTCGCTTCAACGCCCAGAAGCACAACTGGAACCTCCTCGCCCAGAAGGTACGCTCCGCTTCCGCACTGGCACCGTCGTTCCACGAGCTCACACGCCTTCCACACACACGCAACATCAAGTCGGAGAGGTGGTTGCAGCGTGAGGCCAAGAAGGCCAGCAACGCATCCGCCGACTCGATGTTGGCCGAGGCCGCCCGTTTAGTTGCCGCCGCCAAGCTGCACGCTTGAGTTTTTGGCTGGCCAGCCAAATAATTCCTGGCATTTGGATTTTAGAGATTGGGCGAGCGAGCTGGGCTCGCGACCTTGTGCGTGTATGTAGAGAGGAAGCAGCAGGAGGAGCAAAGAAGAAGAAAGGGAGAGTTCAAAAAAACAAAGAGAACGGCTTCTTGCTCAATTTTCGTCGGCCCCGAGTAGTGCCGATTTTGTAGAGAAGAAAGATGTCGTCGGTGTGGGCGTGCCTCTACACGCATCAAAAGACGAAGAAGGCAAAGACGTGGCAAGACGGCATCCTCAAGGTCTCCGTCAACAACAAGGTGAACTCTTGCCCTCTCGGCGACGCATTCATTCAATCTTGTGAATTTTTTTAAACATATTCATTTTTCAAATTAAATAATCCATTCGATTAATTGTATCCTGCAGGCCACGCTGTACGATGAAGATGGCAAGGCGGTGCTGGACAGCAAGTTCCTGGGCCGCGGATTTGTCGTGGAGTGCGAGGCCGAGATGGAGATGGACCGCTTCCTCGTGCAGGTAAGCTCTCTGACCCTCAGCACACCAGCATGCAAGCCTTACATGGACTTGTGCATGCAGGTCGCAGAGATGAAGAGCGCGGGTGATGCTGCGGATGATGGCGGTGACACCGCCGCTGCGGGCAGACAGCAGACGCGTCCGGCAGCTGCTGGCCCTGGTGCTGGTGCTGGCATGTCGATGCGGTTCGTCGGCAGGCGAGTGGTCGTCAAGCCGGGCAGCAGCCAGATCGCGACAGCCGATCCCTCTGAGAACGAGAACGGTGACGGTATGGCGAAGGCCTCCGTTCAGATCTCCTCGCGTCGTTCGCTGGCACCCTCGCTGCGCAAACGGAAGCAGATCGCGCCGGTCGTGAACGTGGCCGATGACGCTGGAGACGACGAGGAGGAAGAGGACAATGGAAGAGCGATCCAGCTCAAGCGACAGAAAGCGGCAATGAACCGAGGGGAACACAACAAGAGAGGACAGACGCGCAACCAAAGCGAAGAGGACGAAGAGGACGATCAACGTGGGAATGGGCGGCGGCAGGTTCGCACGAACTCTCGCGAGCAGCGATCAGTCAGGTTTGAGCACACTACCAACGACGAGGAGCGAGGAGAAGCCGACAGTATGGTGGAAGAGACCAGCGCGCCTCCTGCCACCAGCGGCTTTGGGTCCCTCTTCACAGCCAAGCCAATGTTCTCGTCAAGTCTCCAGGGCAAGGAAGCGGACAGCACTTTGCCGATTGGCCTCGCCTCTCGGCCTTCCGGCAAGCGCGACCGTAAGCAACTCCACCGCTCCTATGTTCTTGCTGCAATCCTCTTCTCACACATCCTCGAATGGCTTCGTAGTGGCTGCCGTCATCGCTGCGCTGTCCGGGGGACCCTCCAACGAGGCCGCAGTGGTAGACCAGCCGATGGAGAGTGACGATGCTTACGCGCACGACCACGTGAACGCGCGTCCCTTCGATGAATTTTATGGCGTCAGCACTGAAGATGTCGTGCAAGCCGGAGGTGGCTCTGAGCTTGCCTTCGATGATCCGGGCACGGACTTCTACGCATTGTACGTCCGGCAACTGACCACGTCTCCTTGATGTCGTGAACTTACGCGCACTCTGCTCATCAGAGCAATGAGCATGGATGAAGACCCTCGGACACCAACTGAGAAGCCACTTCCGGCTGCTCCCTCCCTTCGCGCAACCACGACCTCCAGCTCGGTGGCACCCGCGCGTCCGTCACGGCCAAGCACTAGACGACCTCCAGGGCGACGAAAGCGCGGTGAGGAGGACGATGAAGAGGAAGAAGCCTCAGCGCCAGCCCCTGAAGCCAATAGCGCGCCACAGGTAAAAAAGCATGTCTTCGCTTTAACTTGATGATGAGACTTCCTCATTCATCTTTTGTCTCCAGCCAGTTGTTAGGCGTCGGGTAGGATTGCGGCGATCGGCTTTGCAGCAGCGACGCACCGGTGCGGAGACAGACGACTCCGCACCATCGCTCAGCGCTGTCTCCGCGAATCGCCTGGTTGTTCGCAAGACTACGTTGCCGGGAAGTTCCATCGCCACACAAGGACGTGAGGGCAGCGAGGATCCTGCTTCGACATCTGCAAAGGGATTCCGATCGCCGATGCAAAAGTCCTACAATTCTCCACTCTCCACATGGTTCGTCGGCCGTGCTTCAACGGTGACTTTGTTTTAAATGCTGTGGTCTGACAGTTCGTTGGCAGGACGAGCAAGCACTACTGCTTTCCCGATGCTGATACGTGCACCGCCCTTAGCACCTCTGCTTCCGGCCCGCCTTCGCCGCAAGTGAGCATTCCAGACTATTTTGTCTCCGTTGAGGAGTACAAGTACGCTCCCCTTCTTGCTGCCTGACCATTGTGATGCGTTTGTAGACGAGCCCTGCCGTTAACAACTGAATCATCAGAGCGATCTTCACGGAGGCCATCACCGAAGAGCTCAACTTCCGCCTGTTGGACTTGGCCTCCAATTTCCACGAGGCTTGCGACAACCTCCCGTCAAGTTCTAGTATCGGTACTGAGTCACGCCTCAGCATTTCGTCAGACTTGATCTGACGACGAGGCCGTGGTAATAGGCAGAGGGACTGGGCAATCATGTAAGCACGGGCCCGCCAAGTTTCTCGTTGTGCGAAAGGATGGACCAAACAAAGGCACGTGCTCTTGACTTGAAGATGTATTGTGGCATTGGATCTTACTTGACCCATCATGCACGCAGGACGAGGGTTCTTCACGTGTTCTTCCCGCAGCGGCGACAAGTGCGATTTCTTCTCATGGGCAGACGCCAAGCCTAAAGAGAACGCAGGTGCAACAGCCGCAAAGCCTCTGGCCACTGCTTCGGACAAGGTGTGTTGAGTGCTCACAAACACGATAGCTCTCCGTGCAATCTGACCGTGATGGACCTACTCGATCAGGGTCCGCGAAAAATTGAGCTTGACAAGCACGCTGAAGATTTTCTGAAGGCTCAGAAGATCGCAGTCTACGCCAACTGTGAGCTTTTCAAGACGTACGCCAACCCAACTGCTCGGCCTGATTGATTGCACTTCAACCGCTAATCACCACCATTACCAGTGGCGATCCGCCGAAGCAAACCGACAAGTATGTGCCCGGGGGCAGCTTCGAGGACAACATCTTCTTTCTGGTCAAGAAGAAGTCCATGTATATCAAGCTCTCCTGGAAGGAGCATTACTCTTGGTACATCGATCGCCTCTCCACACCACAGCACGACATCTTGAGCTGACGTCAGACTGTTGTGCTGCGTGCGCACGCAGTTATAACAAGGACGACATTTGGATCATTTCGTCGAACCCCGAGTTTCGACCAAGGAATGGGGACGACCTCTTCTTCATCGCTCGATCCGCCTTCCACGGCCCGGGCCTAAGCAATCTGTTGGAGGTGAGTGCACCTCCTCTTTGCAAACATTGCTGGTGACCAAATCGCTGACCGAAATGCCAGATTGCTCCACTTTCAGGAATGCCTCGGATGGGCCGGCGTACGATAGTGCACGCGCTGCACGGACCTGAAGCAACTTCCGAACTGGCCATGCTCGGTACGTGCAAGGCCGTCCATGTGTATCGAGATGTAATTGCTGAACAATTCCCACACAGATAACCTGCGCACTCTGTCCCCTGAGTTACCGCTGCTTCCGCATATCCTTCACAACAACGGCCAAGCATTGCCGCCCGGGACCAAACCACGGTAATCTTCACCGGTCTTGAATGCGAAGCTGAACATGGCCTAATCGTTGATCTCGTTAGCGATCCACTGAGGAGGCTTCACAATGAAGCGAACATTTGGAAATTGAACCTCGTGATGGCCGAAATAACCTACATTGCAGAAGAGATGATCACCACTCACCGATTGAACGAGGACCAGCAGAGGTATGTGGTAGGAGCTCATACTGTGCATGTTGCAATTCACTAACACTTCACGGCAGTGTGCTGCAAGCGTGCCTCACCTGGTTTGAGCCGATCGACCATGAGCAAGTTGCCATGGACAAGTCGCTGCCTATTGCCCTCGTTCACGGCGTTTTTGGAGCGGGCAAGAGTTTTCTCCTGGTGGTCCTGGTACGTCTGCGTTTTTGTTGGTTGTTTTACGCTGTGTGGCTGACAGGTCCTCTGCCATCACCCAGATCATCTTCATCTCCCGTGTGCTTGATGCGGCCGAGAATCATGACGTTCGCATTCTTGTGGCCTCGTCCACCAACACCGCAGGTACTTTCTAGAATGCTTCAGTTTTCTGCACCATGATGAGGGAACTGAGTCCATTCTGTCGCTTTAAGTCGACCGAGTCTTGGAGGGTTTGCTGGAGTTGGACTTCAAGGATTTCATCCGCGTAGGCAGTCTTCGTAAGATCTCGAAACGCGTGCTGGGCTACGCACCTCAAGCTGATGGTGCGCTCCTTCTTCGCACGAGCTTGATGCACATTCACTTTAACTCATGCCCCATATCTTTGCTCCTATAGAAAAGGCAGCCATCAAAGACCTGAAGCTTATGCTCAAGGAAGAAGCGGGTGGAGCCGGTACGCTTTTCTCCTCTCCTGTTCTCACTTGTGTTCGATTCCACTTACTCTCCTCCCTGTCCATGACGTAGACGAAAAGAGGATAAAGGCGATGATTCAAGAAGCTGAAACTGGGCGCATGAAGCAGAGGGTAGAGGCGATTTCATCAACCCGTGTCGTTGGTACCACTTAACTTCGGCACCACTCTCTTTCTCTCGCTCCGTGAATTCATTACTTGATGTGGACAGGCGTCACTTGCGCGGCTTCTGGCTTCCCCATTTTGGATGGCAACACTTTTCCTCTGGTTATCCTGGATGAGTGTTCGCAGATGCTCGAACCGCACTCCTTGATTCCCCTGGCCCGTTTTAACTGTCAGAAACTGGTTCGCCCTTCCACACATGCATGTGTCTCTCCATGGTGGCTGATCCTCAATGCACGATCACCAGATTGCGGTGGGTGATCCGCTTCAGTTGCCACCGGTACTAGAAAGCTTCGCCGACAGAGAGGATGGACTTGCCAAGACGCTGTTCATCCGCCTCTCCACCATCGGTTTCCCACCGATCATGCTCCGTACGCAGTATCGCGTACGCTCAACCTTCTTGTGTTAATTATCATACGCGACTACATCAGCGTGTGCACTCAATGCGTTGTGTGCACGTGCAGTGTCATCCAGACATCAGTGGAATCGCCAACAGGCTCTTCTATGAGGGCAAGCTCCTGGATGGCGTCACACCACAACAGCGATCGCCTCTTCTACCTACCCTCCCTACACTTTACTTCTGCGATTCGCTTCGCGGAGAGGTACGTCTCCCTGTATTGGCCCATGTGACACTGCAATTGCTGGTTCTCAATACTTTAATCGGTGCAGGAAGAGCGCGCTGGCAAGAGCTACCACAACCCGTATGAAGTCGCACTCATTGTGGAGATGACTAAGTCGCTCATCAACTGGGGCATCAAACCGCAACAGATCGGCATCATCGCTCTCTGTACGTCGCTATCTTGGACAGCGTTACACGTGAGAACTTGTGACGTGCTGTGCTAGTTGGTGACTCACAGCATCACTCGTCTTAGACAAGCCGCAGGCGTACAAGATCGAGTCAGCGCTTGCCACGATCAAAGCCACGGACATCTCTGCCGGTTTGTATCCACGGTGGCTCACACGCTCTTTTAACGTCCGTTGGCCTAACGCACGCCAATGCCTATCTACAGAGTATGTGGAGGAGCTGCTCAACCAGGCCGACGACATTGAGTTGCTGGAGGAGGACGAAGACCTGCGACGACAGGTTCGCGGCAAGCAATGGCAAGAGAAGCAACGGAACAAGCTTGTGGCCAAGGACATTCAGGTACCATCATATGGTCGACCATTTGTTATCATGCGCACAACTACCATTCCCCGTTCATGACTCACGCCGGTGCGGGGGCTCGCCAGGTGAGCACGGTCGATGCGTTCCAAGGATCGGAGAAGGAGGTGATCATCGTGACCTGCGTGCGTACCACGAGGTTGGGCTTTATTGATTCGCCCAAGCGTTTGAACGTTACCCTCACCAGAGCCAAGCGGTACGCATATATTCTCTATGTGTTTGAGGCATCAGACGGCCTTGCTCACACGCTTCCTAGACACCTGATCCTCGTGGGCAACGGCAAGGTCCTCGCGGGCAACCGCACCTGGCTCACCATCCTCTCGTACATCGAAGTACGCTTATCACCACCGCCTACTGCGCTCTGTGGTCAACCGCGTGTGGTCTAGCTGACGCCACAACAAACAAACCTCAGAGCAACGGCGTGGTGCAAGACGCGGAGCACTTCCTGCGCACCAGGCAGATCGGGCGAACTGGACCAAGAGCGAGAGCATCAGCAGCAGCAGAAGAGGAGGAAGTCGACTACGAGAATGAAGAGATGCTGCGGCGGCAGGCCGAGGAGGATGAAGACGAAAACGACGAGGACTACGACATGATGATGGAGATACAGAGGGAGATGGAGGAGAAGGAGCGCGAAAGCCTGCCAGAACCACAGCGTGGCCACGCGAAGCGAACTGGCAGAGGAAGAGGAGGAGTCGTAAGTCAATCGGCGGAGAAGGTGAGCGAAGAGGAATGGGCGATGCTAGCGATGCTGGAGCAGGGCGAGAGCAGCTTCAGCACAACTGCTGCTTCGACGAGCCGATCTCTCAAGCGGCCACCAGAGGACGAAGACCAGGGCCCCTACAAAACCGAACAAGGGGAAGAAGGCGAGGACGGCGCTGTGGGCGAGAAGGAGACGACCATTTTGAGCAACGAGCCCGATGATCAAGGCGACGACAAAAACGACGACGGTGGCGATGGTGGTGATGAGGATGATGATGGCGACCTCGATACCTCGGCGTGGTCCTTGGGTGATGAAGCCGACCTCGACCAGTGAGTATATGCAATCTTTTGAATGTTTTTGCATTCTTCTCCACATATGCATTCCTTGCATTCTTTTGCTGCAAATACCCAACATTCCTTGCTCGAGCAAGGAGAAGGTGCAGTTGGTGATGGCAGGGGAAGTCTACGACAGGTCGCTGCTCTTGGTCTGGTGTGCGTTAGCTGTAGATAGGTGGGCAAGACACAGAGAACAACAAGGCCAAGAGAGAGAGAGAGACAGAGACAGAGACAAAGACAGAAGATGGAAGACCCGAGAAAGATATCGCTGGTAACCATGCAGGTCATGATACTCACATGCCTCTCTCTCCTGCTCCTCTTCCACTACGCCACGCACAAAGGTTAATTCTTGGCCTCTTCTCCTTGGCCACAGGCCAGTCAATAGTGAGTAACTCACTTGGAGTGTGCAGAGGTGGACTATGAAGCAGTTGTGGAGAGCAAGGTCTCTGAGCTGCTGGCGCAGCTACAGGCGGAGCTCGCAGCGAAGCTGGACCTGCGGGAGGAGGAGCACGACAAGGTGCTGCACGCTGAGTGGACCCGGTGGGTGAAGGAGGCCGAGGCGCGCATCCTCGAGGAGCAGCGGCAGCAGCTCGAGGAGAGCGAGCGACGACATAGAGAGCAAGAGAGCGAACGACTAGCGGCCACGCAGGAGCAGAAGGAAGAGGAGGAGAAGGAAGAGAAGGCGGAGGTGGAGGAGGAGGGCAAGGTCGAGCTGACTCCTCAGGGAGTGCCCCATCTGCAATCCCTTCCGCGAGTGCGTCCAGTGCCCAACGAGAGGTTGGATGCCATTCTCAAGGCGCGAGCGGCCAGCTTTGAGTTGTCCTCATCAGCCAACGGCCAAGACGTTGTGCTCGTCGTCTTCAATCGAGGTATGCACATACACGCACACGCACACGCACACGCACACGCACACACACACACACACACGCACACACGCACACGCACACATCCTACTTCAGCAAGCAATACTCAAGGTGGAGACAGGCTATGTCGAGATGCTGGCCAACCTGCTATGCACGCTGCGGAAGGTGAACCTGACCAACGTGGTGGGCATCGCGCTGGACGAGGAGGCCCTCGCTCTGTGCCCCAGCTTGGGCATCGATTGCGCGCTGCCCGGCGCGGCGTTCCTGCGCGCTTCGTCGGCCGACTTCCACTACCACGGCAACGACGACTTCAAGAGCCTGTCCAAGCTCAAGTCGCGCAACGTGCTCGAGGTGCTCCTGCGCGGCTACAACGTGTTGCTGGTCGATGGCGACATCGTCTTCTTTGCCGATCCGCTGCCGTTCCTGCGCAACGGCTCCGCGAGCGTCGACCTCCAGATCCAGTCCGACTCGCCTCACGGAGCGCCCAAGAACGCCTATCTCGTACGTGTCATCAGCTGATGGTGGTCGTGCTTGTGCTCGTGGGCATCGCATGATCTCTGTTGATGCATGTGTGTGCAGAACTCGGGAATGTACTACCTGGCATCGAACCAGCGATCGATCGACTTCTTGAGCGTGCTGTGGGAATACGGCAGAACCATGGCCGTCAATGTCAGTGAACAGGCTACGTTCTCACAACGTACTCGTCATCCAATCCTTCTCCTTCGTCTCCGTCTCCGTCGGTGTACAGACGAGACTGTTCCTGATCGTCGATTGTGATGGCGTGTCGGGCTCGTTGCAGTGGCCCATCAGATGCAGCTGGGTCAAGCGCCAGGGCTGAACATGAGCCGCGTCAACCTCGAGCTCCACGAGTTCTGCAACGGCAACGGCTACTTCTCGTCCCCGCCAGAGGGAGCCAACGGAGTCTACGCCGTACGACCCGACGCCTCCGAGTACGTGGTTCACCACCTCTTCGTTCTTTCTCTCTCTCACACACTCACGTTACGATCTTCTCCTGCGAGAAGCCACTGCTACCTGCTCCACTTCAACTGGATCTACGGCAGCAACAAACTCAAGGTACACTGACTGCAGGGGTCGTTGTGGGTTGAGCACAAGCTTGCACGCAGCTGACTGACCCTTGTACACACGCACAGACGATGAAGGGCAACAAGTTTTGGTACGTGGCAGACGACGGCGCTTCCTGTCTC